>JAMPIV010014141.1:0-285025 GCA_024509875.1 Oreohelix idahoensis
TATTAATAAAAATCAGGTACTGGTTTATTACCATAATCCAAGTGCAGTGCACAGGCAATTGTGTCTTATGAAATATACCTATATAAAACATATGTCAACCAACAGAATACATAAAGTACAAATAGGACTGACAATACAAGAACGTTTGCAGAAATCAAAATAAATCAAATAGGGAAATCAATGAAAATAATCACTGAATCTGCAAAGAATAACAACACAAATGACGTCACAATATATGAATATAAATTGTGAATAGAACTGAAAGATAGAAAAGGTTAGACCAACAAATTACAAACAAATCAAAACAAAACTAAAGAACAAAGAAATATTACAAAAATAACAATAATTACAGACTTCACAGCTAACACAAAAGCAACAGTTGTCGCAGCAAATTTTCAATCAAGAAAATTGCACCTATAGAAAACGCCCACAACGGACCCTCTATGACGTGGGATATTCTGTTGTGAGGACGCCGCCCAACCTTAAACACAACCCGCTGACATAGAAACTAACATACTATACAAACAAATAACATGTAAACATAAATATATATAAATTATGTGTATGATAGTATGTGTTGCAAAATAGGCTCAGTTTTACAGTAATGGCAAAGTTATTTTTATGAAAACAAACAAACTGCCACTTTATTCAATTAAACATTCTGGCCTTAAATATTAAAGTTCATATATGGAAAACAAGAAGATCCATCGATGAAAATAGGACTTCTTAGTTCACTCATATGTCTTCCTGTTAACATTGACAAGAATTGATCCAACTGTTCTGTGAAACTCTATAATGTCTAATGTAAAAAATGTCAACAACGCTGACCCACATACTGCATTCACCTGACAGGTCACGTGACGAAGTGTTGACAAAGAGCAAACCAATACTGCAAGTGTGTCGTATCAGCCACAGGAAACGGTCTGGTATCGGTAATCTGTTGACTTCTGAACTTCTGCGAGGTCAAACCCAGAAAGCTGGTCCACCAGTTGATAAGGTTGATAAAGTTGGATTTTTATTCCCGTTAATGATATCCACCAAAAGATAGATATAAGTGGATGGAAGCAGACATCATCATCATCATCAGTTGATAAGATCTCTATGGTGTTGTTTGCTCCACTGTAGTGTATGGAATGTCAACTTGACCTACGCAGTGGTGTGTAGACATGGATTGAGTGTATAATGTGCGAATGATGATAAGGGTTCGTGGTGTTGACAAATGTTCTTTTCTCACACTCATGTATGGCTGGAAGTCATCGACACCAACGACTGTGTACCTTTTCTAAAGTTTAATTGGACGTACACACTCGACAGCACAGATAGTGACAAATCACAGGTTGCCATAATACATCATAGTACAGTGGATAAATGGTCTTGCAATGTTACATGGGCACTCATGTAGAATAATTGTATAATGGACTGTCAGTAGCCAAGCACTCAGTATCGCCCATACATATATATCATCTGACTTCACTGACTGAGCACGTCAGCTTATAAACAATATTTCAGATGGCTTCTAAACCTAATCTCGTCTAGCGACGATTCTTCAACATAATGTTCAGCACATATTTTTCCATATAATAATATTGAACCGCTAGCAATGGGTTCTCATGTGTAGCAGTGATCTCTGGACTAATCAAGCGATAATACGGGCATCCCTTTTCTCTTCTTGAAAGTCACTACATGTTTTGGTTCCAAGATGGCTTCACTCGTGAGCTGTCACTCACGTTTGGATACAGATAATGAATCTGTCCTAAAGTTAGTCATTCATAAAACATTTCATTGCTCTGTAGATTTGATCATGAACAATTGACTGCAATCTACAGGATATAGTGCTGCTAGGAATCGAAGTCGTTTTCATCGAGTCAAATATATTCTCTTAGACATTCAAATCGTAACTATCGAAAATGGTGGCTTCGATCGAGAGTTCATAAGAGTATCTTTGATTACCTTGGTATAGGAAATATGAAACTGCCATTCCTTGGCAATACGACTAAACACTGGGGTAAAGCATACACGATAGGTTTAGACGACTATCACCTTCCCCACAAATACTGAGATCACTTTTTCCCCGGCGACAGGCCGACATGGAAAAACACAGTCCCTATCAGGACGAAGCCAAATCACACCACACTCTAGCGACACATCCGCCGAATAGCCTTCGACCTCTCTAGAGACAACAGAACATATAGTTCGACTTAGATATGTAAAGATATACAGATATAAGACAGACTCGTCCTACTCAGACAAACAATACACATAAATTCAGGCCATAGATATTCTGAAGCAAGAACAATCTATTATTACCCAAACAACGAATAAATCGCAGTAAAATGGATTTATCCGCGGAGTTTGATCGAAAGAGCCGACACAACTTTCAAGGGAAGTAACACAATAATGACTTTCCCTTAAGCACTATTTTGCTTTCAAAATATTTGCGAAGATAACAAGAATACCAATGTATAATATTGTAAGATATCAAAGACTGCACGTAACACCTGGTTCGTGTTATTTCCCTTGAATTTTCATCGGTAATTCAGACATAGTTCAATGTACCTACATTCACTGACGAACGATAAAAAATGTCACATGGTGCGCAAATACGGAATTGTTGCATTCTTTATGTTTGTCTAATATTTATTTACTGTTTACGGGCCTCAGGTTTCCCTTCCTTATATGTTATAAATGTTTATACAATACCAGAAACCTACCCTCTGTTCTATACTACTGTTCTTAAGTCTTCTATCATTTGCTAGACACAGTATCAAGGTCTTTGTCTTGTGTGGACTGACATATACTGTATAATAGGGGAACAACAGAAGTGATTGCTTCATTAATAAGGCTAAGCTGCCCATTGTAAACTTCCGGTGTTGTCTTGCGTTTCGCACTAATGACCGGTCAGTAAAGCATCTTTTGGGGATGCCTAGCTGGCCGGGAGGATAGTGTGGTTCGCTTGTATAGCTAGGCGGTGTTGTCGAACGGAAGGTCCGGTGTTCAAATCCTGGGTAAGCCACTCACGTCTGTTGTTTTTCTGTTGTCTAGTGTTCTACTTCTTTATTTCTTACGAGTGCCTGAAAACATACCTTTAAGAGGGCATATACACCCAGAAAAAGACAAAAAAGGTTATTTTTGATCTTCATATAATAATTGTGTTTTAAATATTTATAAGCCTTTTTACTTTGATATTCTTTTTGAATTATGTGTTTATCTGTAATAGTTTATGAGTTATCAATGTTCAAAGAGAATCAGATAAGTGTTTTAACATTTTAAAAACTAAACTTTAACGAAAACAGGGCTTGCGATTCACAGTTCCAGTGATATTTTCTACAATTTTAAAGCTATAGTCTTCAAATTTTGCACACTTATAGCCCATGTTATCCTTTATGGCATGAACCTCCACTTTTTTCTTACAGGGTATAGAAACAGAGATATTGCTATACAAAGTTCTAAATTTGTGCTATTTAAAAGGGTCATATTGCAAGAGCCATATCTACAAAACTCATTGGGGTAGACATTTTTGGGTGGTTCAAGCCATAGGTAGGGATGTTATGCACATCATCTGCTGGTTTGGCATTCTTTGCACCTTTTATGTGAGTGAAATTCATTCCCAGGTGCACTGGGGGTTTTCCTTTCTTTTTTTTTTTCATCACTTCATGTTAATTAATTATTTTCACATAAAACATTAAAATTTATAAAGTAAACTTTGTTCATCATAAAATATAATATCTCTTTTAACATGTGGCCAAATTTTATGTCAACGGGTTTGTTAGTTATTTTCCTGTTAATTTTTTAAAAAGATAACCCATAATGGGCGCCGATCAAATAACGCTGGAGTTTGGCTGCACACCAAACTAAAGATAAAAGCTCCCGTTCTAAACTGGGGTATTTCATCTCAGTAGGAGACAACTTCCTACTGACGTAAAGGATTGGGTGCAGAGTGTTGTCAATGTTCTGCATGAGAGAACCGCCGATCCCATAGCTCGAAACATCGACTCTGAGAATGAAAGAAAATCTAGGATCAGGCAATTTTAAAAATTGGTGTCCTAGAAAAATAATATTTAATATAGTTTAGTGCATCATTGCACGATTGACTCCAAGCGACTTTATTAAGAGCGTCCTATTTAAGCAACGTAGACAAAACTGAGGTTTTTTTTCTGAAAAATTATTCATGAACTTTCTGTAGAAATTGACACAACCAAAGAGACTCCTCACTTGTTTCTTGGTTTAAGGAACCTCTAAATTCAAGATTTTGGAAATAGTGGTATCTTCAGGTTTCAGAAATCCTTTACCAACTTTATGACCGAGAAAAGAGATTTCATGATAACTTATTTGAACCTTAGCTGTTAGATTGTCCAAACAAAGGGTTTGCAGCAGAGATTGAAGACCAAGAAAATGGTCATTCCAAGAATCACGAAATATACATATGTCGTCTATGTATGTGATAATGTCATCACGATCTGAGAAAAATTTTCTCATCATGCACACGAATGTAACAGGTGCATTTATTAGTCCAAAACACATATAACTCAATGGGAACAATCCCAAAGGTGTAGCGAAGGCAGTATAAGGTTCGGCTCTTTCAGAAAGTGGCACCTACCAATAGCCTTTCGAAAGATCGAGTTTGCTAAAGAAAGTGGCAGCATAAAGATTTTCCAAAAGAGTTTCTAGCACAGGTAGAGGTTCCGCATCTGTGATAGTTATGCTATTAAGACGCCTAAAGTCTATGCATATTCTAATAGCTTTATCTTTTTTTCTGATAATCACCATGGTAAATGCATACTGTGATTGTGAAGCTGAAATAATTCCAAGTTTAATCACGTCCTGCATTTACTTATGAACCTGAGATTGTAAATGAACAGGTATAGGATAAGGTTTTAGTTTTATAGGTCTGAGATCAGTAAGTTGAATATTAAATTCAATGAAATTCGTATGACCGGGAATATCAGTGAGCACATCTGGAAAAGATTGCTCGAGATGTGAAATTTGTTCTTTTTGTTGAACAGATAGATTAGGAGAAATGGTAACATTTTCCCAAGATTCAGTAGATGTGAGAGGTAGAATAGACAAAGATACAGGTGCATCTGGAATATCAGGAAATTCAGATAACTCTTCCTGTATGACAGCAAGTGAAGAGCGACGATCGACTCGTCTACAGCGTTGAACACTGTGAGATTATCAGGGCGAGAGTGACATTTTTGAAGCATGTTTATATAGAAAGTCTTTTCTTTTCCATTAATCTCAATAATGTAATCAACATCAGATAATTTTGCAAAAAATTTTTATGGCCCTCTCCTGGATCACCCGATTGCCAGCGCAGTGTGGTAACCATTAAACCAGCGCAGCTACCTGCACAGTCATGATCAGATGACTAAAAGGAAATGGATGAAGAGCAATCTTCAAGAAACTGCTAATGTTCTACGGGATCATTTATCGGGGAGAAATTAGACTGCCTGTATAGTATATGACTCAGCAGCTCCCAACCTCAAGAAAAAAGTTGTACAAAATTCAACACCAAGCACTAGGTACAGTTATATGAGCCTCAATGTAAAAAATCTCTTGAAGCACTTTAGGTATCACTAGGAACAACACATCCAAAGCTAAGAAGAAAAGAACTTAGACTGAACTGCATGGACAAAGCACTAATAAACAAAAATTATACGATTTCCGCAGTGTTTCTGAAGAATCTTCTAAAAGCCTAAAACTACACCCTAACAATGAACCAACAGGATTGAAGTGCATGGAGGAATTAGAAGAAAGACATTCTATAATTAATGCAATAAACTGTAGTAGAAAATACACCAGTGACAGTGCCATGGAAACTCAAGAAACCGAGCATCGACTATTATCCTGCAGAAAGAATAAATTGAAAAGAAGAAAATACTCTCTCAAACTTAGCCACAGATTATATAGAACAAAGAACTAAGTATAGTTTAAAAGTATACGCCGATTAATAAAAAAAAATATCAAGAGCTCGGTATAGGAATACTTATGTCAGTATTGAAGCTAAAGAACAATTTTAATATAACCGAAAACGGATCTAGCTTCACAGCAGAAATGATGGCCATAGCAAAAGTACTAAATAACAAATTACTGACAAGGCCCCCCCCCCCCCTCCCATGATACTGACAATCTTAAGCAATTCTTATTCAGCTCTTCAAGCACTAATAAAAGCACATGAATGTAGCCGACCAGAAAAAGCAGAAGAAATCTTGCAACTCAAAACATACATAAATACTAGAGGCTGCACAGTACTATTATGATAGATACCTTCGCACGTGGGAATAGAAGGAACTGAGTTGGCCGACAAGGAAGCAAAAACTGAAAGAAAAAGCCCAAACCACATAAACTCAGGGTTTGCACAACAGAGATCAAAAGTATAATTTAAAATATTATAACAAAGGAATGGACTGAGTAATTGAGACAAACCTGAAAGGCAGACACCCCTAGAAACTAATAACAGATCCAACACGGACATGTCAGATGTCTAGAGAGTAAAAATACCCTGCAATACAAAACTAATTAGACTGCAACTATGAACAGGCTATTTTATGTTAGAGGAACCCTAATGGGGAACATGTCTGGAGAACAACATCATGGCATATTATGTGCTAACTTGCAAGAAGTATGAACAGCCCAGAAAACCAGTCATAGAATACTGGAAAGCACAAAGCCCACAATCACCATCGCTAAAAACTGTATTAGAAAATAACCTACCCAGGGATCTATACAATATAATTGTTGCAACCCGAAGTAGATCTATCTCTCATATAATAAATGTATGTTGCAATCAGATAGTATTGCTATCACTACTGTTGTAAGCGTAAATCTGTTGTTGCAAAGTAATGTTGTTATCAAAATCAGGATTGCAATTGGAAAACTATGATTGGAACCCAAGATTGCTATATATATCAAAAATCACGCCACACAGGCTAATTATCCGAATGTGTACTGCTGTGCTGTTACTGTGTCTGGAATGTTTGAAGGGTGTGTAGAAACAGCCACTCACACCACGCTAGCTCACGTACGAGTCATAGAGGGTTGAACGCCTGGTGACTGTCAATGAACAGTTTATTTACACCACAACACGGTCACGATAACGTAGACGAAATACAGCATGTTACACAGGTTATAATAGCATACCAAAAAAAAAGGATCCACATCGTAGTACTAACGTATAATAATTCATCAGGAAGGACTGCTGGCTATCGCAGTACTAATAGTTATAGGCCCCAAATATATTACGTCTTAGCGCTGTATAATCCATCCAGAAGACTGCTGACAATCGCAGTACTAATAGCTATAGGCCTCAAATATACTACGTCTCAGCGCTGTATAATCCATCCAGAAGACTGCTGACAATCGCAGTACTAATGGCTATAGGCCTCAAATATATTACGTCTCAACGCTGTATAATCCATCCAGAAGACTGCTGACAATCGCAGTACTAATAGCTATAGGCCTCAAATATATTACGTCTCAGCGCTGTATAATCCACCCAGAAGACTGCTGACAATCGCAGTACTAATAGCTATAGGCCTCAAATATATTACGTCTCAGCGCTGTATAATCCATCCAGAAGACTGCTGACAATCGCAGTACTAATAGCTATAGGCCTCAAATATATTACGTCTCAAAACACTGGCCTGTACATCCCAAGGCTTTAGGAACATCTCCTTAAATAAAGTACATCTTATCTGCAGATAATCACACATAATCCATAAGAAATCATGCCTGTACCAAAATCATACCCACTGGTACACATCGAAAAACATCCAACATCTTCCCAGTACACTCGCTCGGGAACACACTCACATCAAATTATCCTTTCCCAGAACACCCCAGCCAATCATACATGCGTGGGGCTAACTCCCCGAGAACTTTTGTACACAGCTCAAAATAGCTTAGAAAATCCATCTCACGCGGAAATTCAGCCGCAGTGAGAAGCGTTCTGAATCTCGAAGATTCTGATACAATACGCTCGTTAATTTTTAAATAAATTAACAGCTAGAAAAAACGCTGTTCAAGTGGGATAACCACTATAATCTCTTACTCATCCCGGACTTATAACGATTAACGAACTTGCTTAGATTTGGACTCAACAATAATACAATTGTGTACTACTAAAACAAGAAATAATGTATTACTACAAGGACAAATGAGAACTATAAAGGTAGAAACAAAACAACTCTTTAAAAATAATATTCCCATAACAACTTCAGTACGAGAAGTAAAATAAATAATCAATCCAAAATAAATCAACAAACGCCCAGAACATACAATTAAGATAATGTAAAAAATATCCAGTGAAACAAAACCTACAAACCCCTCAAAGCTCGGCAGGATACAGAGATCAAGTTAAGAACATGGAAGGGGATACACCATAATTACAAAAGACATTAGGTATCGCCACAACAAACGACAGATAAATGGCAACCTGCAAGAACATGTACACACAAAAAAACCAATGTTTTAAATGCCATATAGAATAAAGAACACTGGATACACAGACTATGACACACATGGGGTTGAACCTGGTATCCCATGAACAAGACAAAAGTCGGTTTACCTGCAAGGGAGGGAAACCCGAGGCCTGTAAACAGTAAATTAATATGAAACAAATATAAAGGTATGTTATCAGGCACTCGCAGGAAATAAAGAAGTAGAACACCAGACAACAGAAAAACAACAGACATGAGTGGCTTACCCAGGATTTGAACACTGGACCTTCCGTGCGACAACCCCGCCTAATCATGCAAGCGAATCACACTATCCGCCCTGCCATCTACGCATCATCAAAAAATGATGTTTCAATGGCAGGTCAACAGTGCGAACCACAATACATGACACCAGAAGTCCACCATGGTGCTTGCATGGCTAGGCGGGGTTGTCGCACGGAAGGTCCAGTGTTCAAATCCTGGGTAAGCCACTCATGTCTGTTCTTTTTCTGTTGTCTGGTGTTCTACTTCTTTATTTCTTGCGAGTGCCTGATAACATACCTTTATATTTGTTTCATATTAATTTTCGGTTTACCTGCGCATGAACCAAAAATCAAACAAACTACTACCATCATTGTTACAACTGGTGTTATTTTGGTACTAATAACACTCATGCTTTAATTATAATTATAATTATGTTTGTCAATCCGGCCTCAACTGTGACTACCACAAATGTGAATTCAACGAGAAAACTTGTGTCAACGTTAGTACCGCAAAATAATTGTCTAATTAACCGCTACCACATTTATTGACTAATTTTTGTCTAACGTTTCTCTCTCATCATTCGGTGCGAGAATAGCTCTCCTTTTATCTGTTTTTGTTGACTTGGAGTAAGTAAGTTCATACAAAAACATATAATTGATATAAATTGCAATGAAGCTAACATTATTGTCATATCTATATATTAACATTAAAAAATTAAAAAAAACTCTTGTATTGATTTTCAGAGCCTACATTCCTTTACTGTTCGTGTCGGAATATAATACTTCACTTTTAGTAGATCTCAGAATTAGATCCAGACAATCAGAATGTTTTCCTCGTCGTGATTACTGAAGCGTGTGTGGTATTCGAGAAAGCCAACAATTAAGTATACACAATTCATCATTTTTAGTTCACCGCAAACCATTCATTTTTGTCTTTATCCTGCTTGAAATTTAAACTTGCCACTGCAAGTTCGCGTTAAAGTTGTGTACGAAAATGTATCTATAAATTTCACAGCGATCTATGCGATTAATCAAAGAAAGAAAACAATATATTAAGCATCAACAGTGTATAAATTTTTTTAAGTGTTTTAGCCAAGTCATTTAAATTTGTTACATAACAGACATTTAGCTTCAAACATGAACATTTATAATGTCTCACGCAATAGCGACACTCCACATTATGATCTTGTGGTCAGCGACAAAGCCATATATTACATTAACATCGCTCTATTCATAGTGATAAGTTCATGTGTGGCTTTGTTCGGTTTAGCAGGCAACGCTATCAACATGGTCGTATACTGGAAACAAGGAATCAAAGACAGTGCTACTGTTCAGTTCTTCTCTTTGTCAATTACAAACTTTGTTTTTTGTATACTGGTTGTGGCTTCATCGATTTGTTTTCTTCTCGCCAACGTTCACCCAAACGTGACAGTTCTCGACCCCTTATCATTAACTATTTGCATTTCACAGTCGAGAGAAAAAGTGTATTCTTTGTCAATAATTATAACTATTTTAATGTCAGTAGAGCGGTGCTTTTGTGTTATGTTTCCTTTTAAAATCAAATTAATATTTAATAAGTCCCGTTCTTTTAAGGCAATCACTTGCGTGGCCTTAATTTTTGGAGCACTGCTAATCCCAGATTACGTTACCCATGGTTTAAAATGGCAGATCGACTTCAGATTTAATTCAACGCGACTTTTGTCCTGGGAAGTAGAGGGCAGGGTCACATTAGCTGTGTTCAAGAATGTTGTGTTTGCTGGTGTGCTGCCACTTGCTGCCGGTGTTACCAACACCATCTGTGCAGTAGTGATGATTGCGAAGATAAAATTGTCGAGAAAATTTCGACACTCAAATGGATCATCCACTCCATATACGCAACCATATTGCATTTCAAGTAAACGGTCAGTAACCAAATTCAAAACATTTAATATTATATTAACGAACAAGGACGCAAGACTGACTAAAACAGTAATCGCTGTAGATCTAATCTTTATTATATGTAATGCTCCAAAATGTATGTTACTTGCCACCACCATTATATCGTTTTACATTCCTGAGTTTAACTTTGGGATCCCAGGCAGATACCATAATTTAGTGAACTTGATTATAATCTTAGCCTATACCATGGAGTCTGTCAATGCGGCAGTTACCTTTTTAATTTATAATTTGTCCAATCTAAAGTTTAGATCAGTGTGCAGACA
Source organism: Oreohelix idahoensis (assembly GCA_024509875.1). Lineage (NCBI taxonomy): Eukaryota > Metazoa > Mollusca > Gastropoda > Stylommatophora > Oreohelicidae > Oreohelix > Oreohelix idahoensis. The sequence continues at coordinate 10,900 of JAMPIV010014141.1, forward strand.
AATATTTTGTCATTTTAGAATCGGAAACTAAAAAATAAAAAAAAGTAACGCCACGTGAAGAATTACAAGAGTCACGATGAAGTATTATGCAAGTTCCTGACCTTTACAAACAGATGTCTATGTCATTCACTTTGTACCAGATGGTCAAAGAAATTTCTGTGAAACTGAGCAGGAGAACAACACTATTTAACGAGATTAAAAAATAAAACGTGGGAAGCGATGAAACTATTTAAATCAATAACATGGAACCAAATCCGCGGGAGTTTGGAATTGAAGCAAACCACCATATTTATTTTTCCCAGCGGTATTTAGTAGTAAAGAAAATATAATGCAACTGAATTTTTTTATATTAACTTAAAATTTCCTTAAATAATTTCTCATAAAGGAATATTCGGGAATACATTTTGCATCATTACTATTACACAAATAATGCAAAAGATTTTACATTTGTTTGCAAATTAATGTTATGAAAATAGAGAAAGTGTATAAAGCTTATTAACATATTGCCTGCTAATTTTAAATATGTGTGCGTATGTATATACATGCATACACGTTTTGAGGAAACATGTTGAAGGAATTACCAGGCAGTCTTTGTTCTGGAATCGCCAGGGTAGAAGTAGACCAAGGAATACGTAAAGAAGAGAACAGATGACAGACTTGAAGAGGATAAACAAGATATGGTATGACATTGAGCTGATGGCACGGGATATAAAGACTTGGCATAAAGTTGAGGAAGGCCTGTGCTCCTTGGGTAGCTTAAGGGTGAGTAGATATATATCTATATCCATTGTGTCCTAAATTATTGTGCTTGTAGATCTTTAAAAATCTGGGCAGGATTTTCCCCGGTCTTCAAAAAAGCTGTATCAAATGCAATGTGTAACAGTTTGTTTCTTATGTCTCTAGCTTCCTCTCCTAGGTCATTAGCCATTACAGCACATAATAAAATATAACCAGTCCTACTCCTTGATGGATTAGATTCTGTTGTTTGTATAGCTCTGATTTGTGTTTATTTACCTGCACTGTCAATTATCTTTCCCGGAAGATGTTTTCTGTGTAGTTGTACATTTTTCCTGGTGTGCCAATCTTATTAATCTTATATAACATACCTTCTCTCAAGCATTCATCGTGTGCCCTTGCTACATTTAAGAATATAGCTACTATTTTGCCTTTCTTATAAATCCAGATTTTACTTCATGTTCTATCCTGATCTATTGATCCATTGTGCTTCTGTTTTTTTCTGAATCCTGACTGAGTTGGGTTGTAAATATTGTTCTTTTCCATGTAGAATTTTAGTTTATTGCAGACCATGATTTCTATTATTTTCCCTATTTGGGATGGTAATACAAATTGCATGTGGGAACTCCTATTTGAGCCATTTATCTGGTTGTATTATTATTATTATAACTATTGCTACTTCTTGTCGTAAGTTGATATTGGTGAAGCTACAACAGTAGTTGTCGCTAGAGAAGGCCAATGACATGTTACCAAGAAGGTCTCCAGATATTGACTCGTTAATAAAGAAAGAGACCTATTCGAGATCAGAACAAGAAGAAGAGAATGTGAATACTCTCCACTAGATAGTGTTTTCTAGTAAATTATGGAGAGTGTTCTATTTCTCCACGACCTATTGTCTTCAGATCCTGTAAAGAAAGAAAGAGCCCCCAATCTCAACTAAATGTAGAATTTTACCTATATGTAAATATTTAACACCGACAGCACGATTAACGAACTAGATAATGATCAAACGGTTATTAGGTTTATTAATTAAATATTTACACATATAGGGTTAGTAGAGAAAATAAAAAGTGATGATGGTGAAAGACAATTCACACACACAAACACAGATGAGATATAAATAATGTAGTTAGTTAACTATGAGAATGAAAAGATTTGAAAGTGAAGTAATGATGTGAGCGTTGACAAACCATTGGCAGTTGCCTTAGGAAAATGTCTACTGCCTAATCTCTGAAAGGTACTGGCTAGACTGGAGATATTCACGAAATTATCTTGGTACGTAGACTCATCAACTTAAGTATGTACTCTTGATTCATAAAATATGCTTTGGAGTGAATTGAACCTGGTAGCTGAATCTGCAACTCAGCTTGTAAGTATGAAATCTTGATTCATAAAATATGCTTTGGAGTGCGTTGAACTTGATATAATTATGAGAATCCGCTTGGGAGTATGTACTCTTGACTCCGGGAACCCGTTATTTAGTAAGTTCTACTTGAAGTAAATATGAGAATCATCTGAGTATTTGAAAAAAAGGTAAATACAATGCTGCGCAATCCAAGTGTAAAACGTGGGCGGGAAATCTTCCTTCTTGACTGAACAAATAAAGAATATCCTAAATTGCGAATTCTGCTATCCAGACGTACACTTTGCTAGTTTCTTTCTGGTAGGCGCCAAACACATAAGGTGTAGACTCAAGACTTCTGTTGGACACACTGAAGACACAAAGTGGCTTCGTAAGTTTGACCTCTTATATCAATGGTTGACTTTATTTTATAATACGCCTCACTAATGATCTCTTTGAGTTTAATTCTCTTGTAATTATGTTTGACATGAGACTCACATGAGAGTTGTTAAATATATTGCGCATGAGAATGTGTGCACATGTAAGTCTGTATTGATAATCTAACAAGCTAATTGAAGGTGAAGTATGAACTATTCATAAATGAAGAGGATTAATTGAAAAAAGAAACTGTCTTCCGCCCATTGAGCTATGATGCTAAGTGCAAAAAAAAGAATAAGAAAAGGTATAAATAATTTGTATAAGATGTATTAACCTCCTTTTCCCTTTCGCAAACACTTTTAAGAACACACTACACCACAGATATGAATTACTTATCCACACTGAATTAATAGCAGGCTAAGCTTTTGGGGAAAATCTTCTACGTCACACGGTTGGAAATTTCGTACTGCCCACAGATGAGCTTATCGGTACATTATATTCCTGAATCGTTCATGTTCCCAAATCTTGCGTATGACGTGAAACTCCACATCTAAACCAATCGCTAGGCCTCCATATTGTGACCTTTTGTATGTACATCTTACGCGCCCTGTCAGCCACTGTCCCTGGCCAAAAGGGGTGGGGTTTTCGCCACCAACTTCATTTCCGTGCTATGGGTTTGTTTGCGTGACAAACCGATGTTTTCGGATTGGCCGGTTAATAAATAATCACCCGCCTTCTCCTGCCACAAATCCTGCTGTCCATTGTCGCGTTCCGTGTATTTTCTGTTTTATTATCTTCCATGCGGCGGTCTTTTAATCTCTCGGTTTATTATGCCATGCTTTGTTTTCCCATCTGGCAACAATATTATTCAGGTGTGCGTCCCGAATCCATTGTTGCCTGAGTCCATTGTCGGGATGGCTATTGTATTGCGAGGCGGTGACCCGCGTTTGTTTAAACAGCGGCTTAGCCATGAAAAGACTACTATGTTGTGTCAGCCAGGCGTTTTCCAAAATAATCAATATTCCAAGGTGGCATGTCTGACGACATTTATACCGAGACTTAGATGTCAAAGAAGGGAAGGTCAAAAAGTAATGCCACTGTTGCGGACAGTTTCGCTGAGTTTATAGTCTGTTAAATGTACCTGTTTAAGATTGGAGACATTATTTGTTAAGATTCTTGATCAAAGGGGAGTTACTCATTGTTTACTTGGATTGAAGTCAACAGTGGTTGTTATCCCACTTGTCTTTTACCTGGCGGTCTAATTTTAGAACCGATGTCTTGTTACCTGACCATATATGGCTTGAATGGTCAGCCTTTCCTGGAATGTTTCAGATCACCCCACCTGAGCCTAACCCAGGGGTCTTGCGTGTCACGACGCATGCGCAAGTTTTTGTGGCGCGTTAAGGAAGTCTGTTTGTTAAAGAGACGAGCTGTGGTTTTCAAACGGTCAAGACGTGTTGGCGTCTTTGATCTGGCTTTATGCCTGGGGAAGGAAAGTCCTCTGTGTGTGACCAAGATGTCTAAAGATTGTTTCCCCATGTTGTATTCTAAGCGCCTAGGAGACGAGTGTGTTTTTTTGGTGTTTATTCTGAAGAGATGTCAAGGTAAATTATCCTTCAAATCATTTTCCTCTATTGCCAGAATTATGAGTAACATCTGTTACCAGCTTAGATACTTTCCCCTGGGCGGGAAAGAGTCTATTGAGAATACTAGGATCTGAGCTCTCGAATTATGCTGACATTGTATGTGTCGGGTCTGTGAATACCCGAAGAACTTTATATTATCTTGGACAAGGTCTGACGCACCTTGTTTGATAAAGGAATACCACAGAGGCCATTGTGTTTAGGGGCCCGCCATATTTCGCGGCCTGCTGTATACTAGAAAATGTATCTGACTTGCTGGTATCAGAAGAGAGTTGGTTCAAACTCATATATTTGAAGACCCGCTGGCAATGCGGGGTATTTTGCTGTAGCTGAAGAAAGAGAGATAGTTGGAGGTCAGCATCATATATGCACAGCTTACTGATGAACTGTTGATGCAAACTGTACTGAACTGTTGTCATATTTACGATGTCCTGAGTTTTTGTTAAATGACTGCCTATATCTTGATGTCGGCGTCCCTTGTAATCGTACTGCATTAAAGTGTTGAAAACGTCAGAGGTGTTACCAAGCTCCGTGACTTTCTACGTTGTGGTGCAAGAGTGTATTGTCCAGTAGATGACTGTCTTCCACGAACCTTTACACACCCATTCGCACTCTTTGATGTCTACTCACGCACCACTACTGTAACACATCAACGCTTTGAATTCAAGACATGAATGTCATCATTATGGCGGCCAATCAGGGCCTACAATATTTATGATAACCTATGTGGCGTTTACTGTTACAACGAATACAGGACGTTACTTCTATGGTGGCCACAGAATCGACCTTTACAGCCTCCTATTTTTTATGTATGTAAATACTGCATCGGTGTGCAATTTGTAAATTTAGCAGGATTCTTCAAACACTCTTTTGCACTGTATATCATTACCAACCTGTTTCAGTAACAGGTGGCACCATTGTAACAGTTTAAAAATGGCTGCAAAGATGTTCGGTTAAAACAACGCTATGTCATAGAATTCCTCAATGCTGAAGGCGAGACCCCAGTTTGCATCCACGAACGTTTGAAGAATGTTTATGGAGATTCAACAGTGGATGTTAGCACTGTCCGACGTTGGGTACATCGTTGTGACGAAGCTGAAGTAGGTCAATCCTCAATGGCTGACGCAAAGCGGACTGGCCGTCCGTCTACCGCAGTGACTTCACACAACATTCATCGAGTTGATGGCATCATTCGTGGTGACCGTCGGGTAACACTGGATGAACTTTCTTCCATGTTATCCATTAGTAAAGGCAGTGTCCAGAACATCATTAAAGACCTGGGTTATTCAAAAGTTTGTGCACGGTGGGTACCCAGAATGTTGACAGACAAACATAAAGAAACAAGGAAAACCATAGCCATCAACCTCCTGCACCGTTACGAAACTGAAGGAGAAGAGTTTTTATCGAATATTGTGACAGGTGATGAGACTTGGGTTCATTTTTTTTAACCAGAATCTAAGAGGCAGTCAATGGAATGGCATCACACATTATCGCCGACAAGAAAGAAGTTCAAAAGTCCACCATCTGTAGGGAAAGTTATGGCCTCCGTGTTTTGGGATGAGAAGGGTGTGATTCTTCTCGACTTCTTGGAACAGGGAAACACGGTGAATGCAGACCGTTACATTGAAACTTTGAAGAAGCTTAAGGGTCGTCTTCGGCGACTTTACCCATTAAAAGATCAGAGAACTGCACTACTGTTGCACGATAATGCCACGCCACACACCGCTAAATGCACCATTGATGCGATTGCTGAATTTGGCTGGACATTATTACCACACCCCCCTTACAGTCCCGATCTTGCACCTTCTGACTTCCATCTGTTTAGACCACTGAAAGAAGATCTTCGCGGACATCACTTTGAGGACACCGAGACCCTTAAACGCGCCGTACGCCAGTGGTTTAGGGGAAAGGACACAAAATTGTACCGTACTGGGATACATGCCGTTGTGCGAAGATGGACAAAAACTGTAACAAATAACGGAGACTACATTGAGAAATAAATTTTTGAAGTTCAGACTTGGGGCTACATTTCAATGTGAATTTTATGTTTTCTTGCCTATTGAATGAAATTAAAAATTACGAGGCATTACTTTTTGACCTTCCCTCATATATATACATCGTAACGTTGTGAGGCGGGCAAAGATGGCTGCAGCTCTGCCAATGCGCCTGTGAATTTCTGTGTCCAGAGAGATTACAGTTTCGATTCAGGTCGTGATTAAAAGATTACTTACTTGAACAACGATGAAAGAGCAAAATGTGGGTGAAAATTAAATAAGAAATATGTGAAAGATGTTGGAAAAGATAAAGAGTGATAAAAATAGACCTACTATACGACACTTCCCACGCCTTTGATGTGTTTCCCATGTTCCATACACTGTTGGATAGAGAGATCATTATTTGTTTGATATATTCTGGTGTATTTATTAGGATTTCGTAGCTTAGAATGTCTTCCCTTATGCTGAGTTTTCATTTATTACTTTTTCTACCTCATATACTGGTGTAGTGGTTACCAAACTGCGCTGGCGACCGGGTGACCCAGGATCAAACCCGGGCGAGGACATTTGAAGATTTTTCGTCGACCGGGATTTGGACTGGATTCGGGACCCAAAGATGCAGCAATAGTGACTGTAGTCAGCGACCCATAGCTTGACTGCTTGCATCAGGACCAGCGAACCAGAGCTAATCAAGACCGTACTCCACCTCCACGTGGTGGTCCTAGAAACAGTCTGCAGCAGTGCAGTCTGGCTGAGCGAGTACGGATCGAAATGGGAAGGCAAACCCGGTCCCTAAAAAATGCCATGCTGAAGTCGGATGTGGCGACCGAAAGGTGCAGATATCACAGCTTAGGCGTAAACAGACACAACGCAACCACCGTCCTTTTCAGGGCGAACGAGGAAGAAGAAGAAGAAGGACTTGATTAACTCGAGCCCTGGCGAGAACATTTGAAGGAGTGTCGTCGACCAGGAACTGGCGGCTCCTGAGCCGACCCAGCTCTAATGGGTACCTCCGAAATCGGCGAGTGTCTGCCTGAATGGCGAGGGACACTTGTCTCTGTACTAGAAAAAGGGATACTCACGTAAAAATCAGTCTCAGGTTAGACATACTAACCTGAGATTTTGCCTCGAGTAATAGCGGGCGTACGCAACAACAACAAAATATGTGACTTGTTCCCTACGTCATTACCTCATTCTCTCATATATACTTTTAGCTCTGCTATGAGTTTCTTTCTTATTATTTTTTTTCTTTTCCGGGTTTCTCCTAGCACTTAGACTATAGAAGTATCTAGGTAGTTTATTGGCATTTTTTTATCGGATTCTGCCCTTTCAGGTATTTTGTAGAAGACATTACTGTTCGTTTTGATTTTCCTAAAATGGTTTTAATGTGTTTCACACATCTGTAATGGAATATATGTTTGGATTAAGGATTTGGTGGAAGGTTTTCTAGTAAACTTTCTTTTCTAGTAGTATTATTTGTTTCATTTTTTTATTCTCTTATATTATTCATAGTTGTCTTCAGTCCTATTTCTTCAATATTTTTTGTAATGACTGTTTTTACATTTAGTTTTTTTCTGTACTTCTGTTTTTCCAGCAAGGAAGTAGGTTTTATTCCAACCCTTTTTTTTTTTTTTTTTGATTTATGTTTAGCGACATATTTGAGTTTATTATGTGACTGGCTGCAAGTTATAGTATTTATTAATTAAGATTGTTTCCAAATGTATCTTTGTCTTCACAAAAAAAAAGATCAGAAGGGTCATAATAAGAAACTGTTTGTTCATTAATGGCGCTGCAATAGTCACTCAAAGTCAAAAGAAGCCCCAGAGCTTGACGAATCGCTTCTCTCAAGTATGCAAGGGCTTTGGCCTCACAATAAGTCTAAAGAAAACAAATGTGCTGAGTCAATTTTGTGGATGTTGCACCAGTTATTCCAATCGACAGTTATGAACTGACAGTTGTGCATCACTTCATATACCAAGGGTATACCATCAGTGACACATGCTCTCTGGACACAGAAATTCACAGCCGTATTGGCAAAGCTGCAACCATCTTTGCCCGACTCACAACGTTACGATGTATTTTGCGCGGCAAATAGGACATTTATATATTATTGGCCATTCCCATTTTCGTATTGTCTCTCTCTCTCTCTCGCTCTCTCTCTCTCTCTCTCTCTCTCTCTCTCTCTCTCTCTCTCTCTCTTCTTCCATTATCTACTTATTTTTCCTTTTCGGGGCACAGAAATACGTGCCCAGTCACTTGCTTACACTTCTTCCTGTAATAATTCGTCATGTCTGTTTACCTCATCATCCCTGCTGAGAGAGTAGACAGGTGATGTAATATTGACCAACAGTCATGTTGGTAAAATTCTCGTGTACCAGATATTGGCGCGCCGAATTAACTAGAAGATCACCACGCGAGCTTGGTTAACGCGTAGGTTGCTTTTGTAACTTCCTAATTTCTCTCATAGAGAGAACACACCCAGATGGTCACACGATGAATGTTTGTCTGCAGTCTCAGATACCTGTTATCCTATTGCCCAATATTGTTTTGTCTTGGCTCTGACCCTCAAGCACTGATGTGCATGTGTGTTGATGTGTGCGTAGCTAGAGGACCAAACAATACAAGTGGAAAAAGTACTAACCCTGCTGGTGAGAAAATACAAACTTAAATTTTGTAACCACAGAATTATTAAGGTTTATAGAAGCATAAAGTGCTGGAAAAGAATCAAATAAAATAGCAATATCAAACATAGTCTATGTGATGGTGGTGTAGTGAGAACTTCTATGCTGGAGTAAAGAATTAGGTCAAACAACAGCTAACGTTAATTTGACTGGCTACAACGTCCGATGGTGATTGGTAGAGTTATTTCCTCTTATGTGCTTAATGCAAGTTGAATGGCTAACTATGACCCGTGGGGATTGCCTTATTGACTATTACTGAATCCTGTTTGTGTCTGGTTCAAGTTAAATACTTAAAGATTGCGTTAACCGAAGAATTATGGCATTTAGCCTATGTCCCAATTGTTTACCGATTACAGAGAATAGTGGTAGTTGAGTAAGCAGATAGGTTACTGCATTTAAAACTGTGTTACTTGGTTACTGGTTAACAATTTGGTAAACTGGTATTCATTCTGCAGAGCTTGTGGAAGAAACTGACAGGGTTCTTGTAGGCTTGAGTTAAGAAGGCCGTTAGATTTCTTTACCACAGAGATACTGTGCAATATATGGAGCTTAAGTGTTCTATACTTCTAACCTTTTCGGTTTTTTCTTCTGCAATAATACATTTCTATCTTTTCATTTCTATTGTTAAGTGTGTTTTCTAACTGTTAACTCAAATTTTGTGTATTATCAGTTTGCTTTTCGTTCCGTACAGAACATAAAGACACCACTGCAACTAGCTCCTAATGGGAAGCATACACATTTGTTAAGTCATGTTTTTGAGTGGGAGTTAAGTGTTTGGGATATTTATGTACGGGTCTGATTTTTTGTAGACACGCTAGTAAGCACGTTTAAAGTTATGAGATGATTCTTTATTTGGGTGCTTGAACATAGCTCAACTGAGTATGTGTTCGTTTTTTTAAACATAAAGAAAGTGTTCAAATGTTCTGAGTAGTTGGGGGAGAGATACGGGTGAGCAGAGCTCACATCTCAAGCTGTTAGTTCGCGCTTGAGTGAAGATGTACTAAGTTGTATTGAGAAACAATAATCTCGGATACAAATCTCTCAGCTTTTCATATATAAGCTCTGTAATCTATCATGATGATCCATTTCAATATTGTGGTCATTGAAGATAACATTATTTCTCTGTATTATTATGGGTCTCGTTATTTCTCACTCTCAAAGCATTTTCGGTCTCTCGATTGGCAGCGTTAGGGCCACATTATTGGTCATGTTCTGAGAACAGCATTATTTATACCTTATTGGATTTTTCTTTATACGTGCTCTCTATTATCTTGTTTTGTTTATTCCTCATACATTAATTTTTGTAGTTTCCAGTTCTGCTGCCATGTTTATTCACCAAATTTGTAGATAAGGTTTTCTAACAATCAGGCAGCCAATGCGGAGCATTTGCGGGACGAAAAGTGAGTGCTTTCGGAATGGGTGACAAACTGAGAAATAACAAATGTCAGTAAAAGCAATGAAGAAAACAAAACTCTGTGAAAATATTGAATGACTTCATAAGATCTCTCTACATCTTCTTCTTTGTCTTTGGTTCATGGCCGCAGACTGACGATCCAATCAGTGATCGTCACGTCTCGTGGCGTCTTCTAGGGTTGCAACAAACAGGTTGGTGATTCGTCCAGAAAATTTGAAGAATATTCATAAGACAGGCTGCGTAGAAAGAGGACAGTTTGGACATTTCCTTTTCCGTTACTCACAAGCATTCGGCACTGTACTGAAATATAGAAATTGCGAAACTCTCGAATGTTTCTAATTTAGTATTTCTGCTGTACTGGAAAAGTGTCCAGATGTTCTTTAGATGGTTACGGCTATTCTGGTTTTATTCATTCTGCTACTGGTGTCTTTGCTATTTCCGCCAATTCGTGTTACCATGTTTCCTAAGTATAGAAATGCCCCGCTCGTAGCTGGACGTTCTAGAAAAATCGAGCACGGACCGGAAAAGCGCTCAAAGAATTCTGATCTCCCATTAGAATTGATAGAAAACTAATTAATTCGTTCACAAGGTCCAGAAAGCTGTATACAAGTTAAATAAAAAAAGTAGTACAAAACAAAAACTAAATAGTTAACAACATGTATTAACTATTTACAAGTATCAAACATATTGAAAGTAAACAAAATATTATTATGTACCGTACTTACAACAAAAATTATAGGACTTTAATCACTTAAAGGACTTCTGTCGCTTGTGGCTACAGATGTCACGGTGAAGCTGTCCTCCCCATCAGACGGCTGGTTAGCAAAAAAATGTGAAGGCGTAAAATAAGTTTTTCTGGCCCAAGATGTAGACGGCTTGGCAATATAGTCAATGAGGACAGAAAATTACTTTAAAAACAGACAATAAAACGAGTCGAGCAGGCTTTGCTTTCACCTTTTTATCTTCATGTATGTATCAGTTAAGATCTTGTTCTATGATATTGATTACCATAAAACTGCATTACATTTTGTGAGTATGTTTCATTATGCTGTCAATGATCATGATTTTGGCCATCACACCACCCTGAATGAACTTGAAAGTTATATTCCTGCCTCCCACGGAATTTAGTGCACAGCGTAAGATCGAATAATTTAACGGGACGTGGCATAAAATCGAAACATCGTTGTATTGTTAAAAACCACTAATCGAACAGCGTGAGACCGGGGGATAGCTGTAAGTGAATATATTTGAATTTTCTAGTTTTTGGTCCCACTGTTTTATATGCTCAGGATTTCTTACACTGGCAGAACGTTTGTCTTCTTTACATTAATGTTTTGTCCTTCATGTCTGCTTTATTTATTCAATCTGTCTATTTTTTTCTTGCATGTGTTGATGTGAGTGTGCTAGTAGTACAATGTCATCTGTGAATTCAGGATCCGCCAGTGTAAAGAATGTTGTCCAATCATATTTCTCAAGGCGCATCCTCTGTAGTCTGGCTCATCACCTAGTCTATGACTGCTAAAAAATAAATGGTTGAAAAGTGGCATTCTTGTCACACTCCTGTTTTCACCTCGAACGTAAGATTGCTCTGCCCAAAACTGTATGCAACATTATCATACTGGCTTGTTGATGATGGAGAAGCCCTCAGTATTTTTCATTGGCTGTCACTATATGCGTTGTTAAATGCCATTTCAAAATCAACAAAGTTTATTGTAACCGTCTATATGTAACAGGGTGTTCTTGACGTAGAAGGTTCACACCGGATATCATATAACGTAATGGGCAGTAGGTTAAAGTGTAGTTTGGCCACCATACATGTTGTGAGGTATAAATAGATTGTACGAAGATAATGTCAATGAATGACCGTCCTGTTGTAGGCTGTTACAGTGTTATTCTTCGTAGTGATGTAGGCCACCATCATAATACAGGTCTTGGCTCAGGTATCGAAGGTGTAAAGTGCTGCATAGGTGAGTGAGTGTCAGGTCAACCTGGAGACAATGTTGTGACTGATATAGGTCACCAGGCATTGAGGTACTGGCAAGGTGTAACCCAAACTCACTCTCAAGTGCGTAGGCGCTTGAGATATGTAGTGCTTCAAGAAGAGTGTGGTTGGTGTGATGTGTAGATGAGTAAACATCAATAGATGGGTGCGAATGCGTATAACGGTTCTGACAGGTCACAGTCCATCCACACAACCACATGTAGGAGTCAGTAATGTGGACAATAGCTGACGTTTCATGGATTTATTGGCGATACAAGACAATGGACGCTCATCATAATATAAATAGTCAGTTGACAATACTTGACGACATTACAGCATAGAAATGGCGAATAATGTAGCTGGCATAAATAAATCATAGGCAAGCTGTCTATCACATAGCTCTGCCATCAATCTGCATCTCGTGATTCAGCTACATAGAAATAACTCCGCATTGGAACGGGTCTTATATATATATATATATATATATATATATATATATATATATATATATATATATATATATATATATATATATATATATATATATATATATATATATATATATATATATATATATATATATATATATATATATATATATATATATATATATATATATATATATATATAATATATATATATATATATATATATATATATATATATATATATATATATATATATATATATATATATATATATATATATTATATATATATATATATATATATATATATATATATAGGCTTAGTTCCGCCTTACTCCGACATCAATAAGTCAGATACATTTCTTGACTACAGCAGGCCGCATATGGCGAGCCCTGAATACAGTTCACAATGGCCTCCGTGGTATTCCTTTATCAAACTTTGCTCAAGGTGATACCGCCGACATAGCGGAATATAAAGTACATCTCCAATGTTCATCGGGCATAAAACCAACCCGGTATCAATGTCATGGTGATTCGTGAGTTGCATTTCTAATAACAAAGAACTCTTTCCCGCCCAGCGGAAAAAGTCAGCAAGCAGGGAAACAAAATGTCAGTCTAAAGCTGGCTATCAATAGAAATGTTACAAGAGCAATTACCTTTTCTTCCGAAAAAACACCACAACAGAATCCGTCTCCTAGACGTTTAGAAAACACAATATGGGGAAATATTCTGTAGACATCTCAGTCAAACACACAGAGGACTTCCTTCCCCATGATATGAAACTCGGGTCGAAACGAATCACACGTCCTGACCCTCACACAGTTTCCTGCTCGACTCCCAAAAGGAAGTCTTTCTTAAACATCCCAAAACTTGACGCATGCTTATTAAACGCAAGACCTTCTGAGCGAAACTCAGATAGGGCGATGTGAACAAATACCAAGACCAAGACTGACCATCGAGCCTTATATGGACAGGGGATAAGCATCGACTCCAGTTAACAACATTCCAATAAAAACTGACTATACATGGACATATATGGACAGGCAACAGACACCGTTTCTAAAAATAGATCGCCAGGTAAAGAAACAAGAGGAGGTAACAACTACTGTAAAATACCACCTCAGAGAAACATGAGTTGTGCCCCTTTGATAAGGAATCCACAAAATTAATGTATACAAATATTTGGCAAATATAAGCATATTATCAACACAGCAAAATCTGTGCGCAACAGCTTACCGCCCCCCCCCCCCCTCCCCGAGAAAAAAAAAGAAACATTTTTTTTTTAAATACAGCCAGAGCAAGATACAACAGGCTCATAACGCACGAATGCTGCGAGGACGCTAAGTATCATAAATAAATACTATGCCTAATGTGAGGCAAAGTCGACGCATGGAGCGTCAGGTGAAAAAAAATTTCATAACATTAGAGAAATCATTTCTCTAAGTATGTACAATTCCAGGGAGGTGCCAATAACGTACACTACAGTGCTGGCAAAGTTATAATGCAAGCAAAAGTTATATACATATAAATTTATTTGACATCAAATATGTTATCTTCAAATCTTGCAATGGAATATCATCAAAACAGCGGTGTCATTATCTTAACATACCGCATTAAAGAGATATAATCATTTTAACAACGAAAAAAATTACATAATATTAACTAAGTCGATGATCCATGAAGATAAGGTCATAGACTAAGAGGGCACATGTACTGTCATTTCTTATCTTTCTTAATCATCTATCCTAATATAGATTGATTTATTGATTTTTTCTTCTGGAAAAATATTTTTGATTCTTAACATCTTTAAATGTGTACACGTACTGAGTCGCTCCAAGGGTATGTAAGGACTTCACAATACGTCATGGTTGACAAAATGTACAGATTCTCTCCAACATCGATGATTTGCTAAGAAAATACAAATAACACAATTCTATTTGATAACCGTAAAATTCTCTAATATACAGTAATCAAAATACATTGTTAAGGATAAATTGTGGCCGTGAGAACTTTCGGCCCTTATATTGCTAACTCAGCCTTCTTCCGTTATACCAAAGACGGTAACAGAGAAAGCAAATCATACAGCACAATACCATGAATTTCCGTAAAGTAAGAACAGATGTGCTGATACATAATTATAGTACAGAACTATCATAAATTCCGAAGCGTATCAGGAAATATAGGACAGAAAAATTTAAGTGGAATCATGTGGGCACCTGGACAGAATGTCTGCCATTACATTATCCGAACCACGGATAGCTCGTACCGTGAAATGAAAAGGTTGAAGAGCAATGGCATAACGAGTGGATCTCGAGCTCTTCAAGTTTTTACTCTGAATAGCTGTAAGAGCTTTTTGGTCGGTATCCACAATGAAATGCGCGCCCAGAAGGAATCTTTGTAACTTGAGAATTGACCAAACCATAGCCAACAATTCACGGTCTAGAACCAAGTAATTCCTTTCTACCGCATTCAGTTTCCTAGAAATATACATTACCGGATGCAGAGTTTCAGAATACTCCTGCATTAGTGCTGTCCCGATCCCAGTGGATGAGGCGTCACTTCGAAGAACAAAAGTCTTATCAATAGTAGGCAACCTTAAGATGGGGGAGATGAAAATAAAGTTTTAATCTGGTCCAATGAAGATTGGCATTCTTGGGACCAACGAACCAGATTAGGAGATCCTTTCTTCAATAGGGTTGAAAGAGGTGCCATAATAGAGGATAGATTCTGAATGAATCGTCCGTAGAATTGTATTAAACCTAAGAGACTACGTACTTGTTTTTTCGTCTTAGGAACAGAAATGTTTAATATCTTAGAAGTATTATGGTCTTCTGTCTTCAAGAGACCATGACCAACACGGTGACCTAGGAAAGAAATTTCACTAAACCCTACATAGGCTTTAGATGGTTTTGCAGTCAAATTGTACTCACGTAGAGTTGAAAGCAATTCAAATAAACCCAAATAGTGATCTTCCCAAGAATCACTAAAGAGACAGATATCGTCCAAGTATGCTATGACATCTGAACGAT
Organism: Oreohelix idahoensis; assembly: GCA_024509875.1. Taxonomy (NCBI): domain Eukaryota; kingdom Metazoa; phylum Mollusca; class Gastropoda; order Stylommatophora; family Oreohelicidae; genus Oreohelix; species Oreohelix idahoensis. Next base: position 26,524 of record JAMPIV010014141.1, read on the forward strand.
ATGAGAGAATACGACTCATCATGCGTACGAAAGTAGCAGGGGCGTTCATAAGGCCGAAAGGCATAAAATTCCATTGAAACAAACCCCTAGGTGTTGAGAAAACAGTAAGAGGTTTGGCGTGTTCAGTTAAAGGAACTTGCCAATAGCCTTTCGACAAGTCGAGTTTGGTAAAGAATCGAGAATTAGAAAGTTTATTTAGCAGATCTTCTAATGAAGGCATAGGTTCAGCATCGAACTTCGTAACTTGGTTCAATTTGCGATAATCAACGCAAAGGCGTATGTTATTGTCTTTCTTTTGAACAATAACCATGGACGAAGAGTTTGCTGAAGTGGATGGTTCAATTATTTTCAATTGTATCATTTCATCCAATTATTTTTCGACTTGTGACTGAAAATGAATAGGTATAGGATAAGGTCTGACTCTGATAAGATTATGGTCAGTGAGTATTATGTCATGTTCAATGACATGTGTGTGTCCAGGAATGTCGGTAAGGACGTCCTGAAACGTTTGTAACATAGAAGAGACTTGTCGGTGTTCCTCAGCAGATAGATTAGGAGAAACAGTAACGTTTTTCCATGATTCCGTAGAATGAAGTGGAATCACAGGAAGAGGAAGACTGACATCTGAGAAAGTAGCTTCGTCATCCTGTATAACCAACAGGAATGAGTAATGACCATGTGGGACTAGGGAATCTTCCGTCGCCTGGAAAATAGGCTGCAAATAGTCTGGTCGTTCATGAAATTCCGTGAGCATGTTTATATGGAAAGTTTTATGCTTCCATCAATATCGACAACATAGTCGACATCGGAAATTCTTGAGACTATCGTATACGGACCTCTCCATGCAATAAGAAGTCTGTTCTCCCTACAAGGGAGTAGAACGAGTGCTTTGTCACCCGGACAAAGTTGTCGTAGGCATCTATTCTTATTTGCAAATTGCCTTGCCTTTTCTTTAGCAAAGTCGGATGAAGAAGTTGCTAGTTTGCATGCTTCGATAATCTTTTGCCTCAGAGCAATGACATACTCATATGAAGATTGAGTGTCATCATTATCAATATTATCAGCAGGTATAAGATCATGAAGCAAAGACATAAGACCGCGCGGTCGCGCGCCAAAGACAAGTTCAAAAGGAGAAAACCCTGTGTGTTCATTGGGAACCTCTCTATAAGCAAAGAGAGAGGCGGGTAAAACCCTGTCCCAATCCTGAGGATGATCCTCAGTTATCTTCCCAAGTAAAGTCTTGAGTGTCCTATTCAAACGCTCAACTAACCCATTCGACATTGGGTGATAAATACTACTAAGAGACCTTTTAATACGCAGAGTAGACATTACCTGCGACATAGTGTCTGATATAAGTTGAGTGCCATGGTCTGACAATATGTCTCTGGGGAACCCCAAGCGAGAAAATATCAACCAAAGAGCATCTGCGATATCTGTAGTAGATATGCTCTTAAGAGGAATAGCCTCTGGCCAACGTGTGCACATGTCGACGCATATTAAGATAAATTGATGTCCTCTGGCCGACTTGATCCTAAAAGGGCCAATAATATCTATTGCCATTTTCTGAAATGGCCGCATAGGAATGTCTGCAGCCTGGATAGGTGCTGCATGTCGTGGACCTCTAGATTTGACCTCTTGACATATTTTGCAAGATCGGCAATAAAGACGTATGTCTTTATTCACAAATGGCCAAAAGAAAGCCGCAAGAACTCTCGACTTAGTACGGGAAAAACCCATATGTCCAGCACACTGCGAGTCATGAGCATGTTGCAAAATTTGGACTCTCATACTTTTGGGCACAAGAATTTGTGAATGTGTGGACGTAGTCGAGTCTTGTACCAAACGAACTAGTACGCCATTCTTCATAGTAATCCAAGATTTGCGATTTGTGTTCTGATTTGGATCACCTTTCTTAGCCAGAATGAAGAATTTTTTTAAAGAAGGATCTTTTTCTTGCAATTTTATGAAAGAGTCACGCGAAATAACCAAGTGACTATCTTGGCTATGCACTTCATTACTTTTAGTCGATGAAGTTTGAGGCATATTAAGAGCTTGTGCTCTTGTGACTACTGCATTGGTAGCTTGGATATTTTGTTCTTCCCAAGCAGCAATCTGCTGCGGGGTGCATTCCCTAACTCCGTGAATACGACAATGATAAGATCCAAATAGGATTCGGCAGAAGACACGCGTGGACATCTCCCGTAAAGAAGGGAGTAGCAATGTGAATTACGCAGTTGGATATTTTTCCAAAGTGCCACCAAATGTCACATTTGACCACCTTTCCTGTAGCACAGGAAGGATCAACAAGAGATTGCTTAACTCCGTTAGTAGTACATCCAGAATCAAAAAGGACTGAGGCTGGATTATTATTTACTAGACCTTTATGTTAGATAAGAGATCCTCTCTCGTCATGCGCAACTGCAGCAGGAAGAGCGGGAAGAGGGTGACCACAGCTCAAGGTAGTTACTGTAGTCGGTTCGAACAATGTAGTGCATTGGGGGCATTCAGCTGCTCTACAAAAATCGAAAGCAGAACAAGTGACAGCATTAGAGTTTTTATTATCGTTAACCTGTTTACAGGCTTCCTGAGACTCTTGTTGTACAGAGTTTGCCTGCTGGTATCTCTTTTTGTTGTGTTGAGGTCTACCATGATTACACTGACTAACAAAAAAAAACTTTTTTTTTCTTTCTCTAACATTTCTATGTTTTTCTGGTCAATTTTAATGCGCTGTTTTTAAATCTGCAAACCGTTTTTCTCTATCAGGTCGGGATCTCTAGAAATACGCAATTGAGGTTTTTTAACAATGCATACAGTATTACAACATCATTCGTACAATAAGTATAACAGTTATGTAGGCTTGAATTTCTTTGCAGTCGACTTTCGTCGGTGAATCGCATGTGATACATCGCGATGAAGCATCCAACAATAATCGGCAAGCATTGTCACAATTTTCTCGAAGATAAGTGAAAGCTTTGCTCGTTTTATCATGAGCCCCAACTTTATATGTAACAGTGGTAAAATGAAGCTGTCTTTGTTAACTAATGGCTCGTGTATTACATTTTTATGCCCGAACTGCATACGATCCTGGATAGGCCACACCTTTCTTGCATAATGTTCCTGTCTGTTGCGGCTGTCCCATTCACATCGGAAGCAACCAAATTTAGTATACCCAGTCTGCATGCCCGTGAGAATTGCAATGACCTTTAGGTCTCCACAAATCCGCCATTGGTAGTCATTGTACTTTATTTTTTCCAAACGTATAGCCATATTGTCATAAGTTTCTTTCATATGAACAGAGTAGGCGACTGGAATTGATGAAAATAAATTTCTGTTATGCAATAACACGGCTTTTAGACTAGTCTTGGAAGAATCGATGAAAAATCGCCATTCGTTGACTATGTGCTCATGACCGTTTACATCTTTGCAATAGCAAATGTCATCATCCATCTCAAAATATTGAACAAGTTCTCTGTGTCTATGACAAAATTTAGATATCGGAGTATTGGGCGCTAAAAGATTCCATTCTTTGAGTCGCGAACCGAGTAATTCCGCGTGTCCTTTGGTAAGAGCGAGATCACGTATTAGATCTGAAAGTTCTGAATGGTTAATTAAGTAAACACCATCATTCAACGGTATGTAATCTGAGTAAGAATTAGTTTCTAAAGCAGGTAAACTATCACTTTCTGATGGTTCATTCACGTCCAGCGGATATTGTTCTGGTGGTACTTGGATCAGACACGTGATTGGATCATGAGGCACTGGTTTCGAAACCGATTCAATATTTGGATAAACCACAGACTTTCTAGTTTTAAAAGTGAAACCATGGATATTTGTCAAGCAGAAGTAACAATCAGTAGTGTGATTTGTATGTTCACGCCATATTACTGGCACTCCAAAAGGCATCGACTTATGCTTCGGCGATTTTCGTAACCAACCTGCCAATGTATCGAACAAACTGCATTTGGCTTCCAAGATTTATTTGCATCAACAACTTTCGAATCGAAATAAAGTTCATATGCTTTCTTTAGTAATGGTGTAAAGTTTTTCTGGTCAACACGATCGGTAAAATATCCGCACACGTAACAGAACAGATCAGCCGAATTTCTACAACTTCTAGAAGCCATATTTTGCTCAGAATTATTTCAAAATACAGTAACTATTTGAAAAATCGCGTAACATATGTCATGCATCTTTTAGCAGTATAAAAAGTAGAATTATGTTGCTTTTTATTAATTTTTAATAAGTTATATAGTAAAAATGAAACGGAGCAAATAACGGTTTCCCAAAAATATATTTATTCACAAATATCTTAAGAACCCGACGTGATAGAGATAAACGGATTTCAGATTTGAAATCAGCGCAAGAAACTGACCTAAGAACACTTATTCTTATATAAGAAAGAAAAATGTTGTTTGTCAGTGTTATTATTCCCTCTGAAATTATCATTGTATTCTCTACTATAACCACTGTCCTGGTTTGCATCCCAATTTCCATAGTTATTATTGTCATTTCTACATTGATGAGAACATTTATTAGTTTGGTTTGTTGTGTCGGCGAAGAATGGTTTTGATAGATTCTATTAGGACTACTTTGGCAAAAATGTCTATAATTATTAGGCCCAAAATAACGGGGACTGTCAGATCGTCTCCAGTTCTTCGAGGAAGAACCATTATATGATTGATTGCCTTGAATTTGAGTATAATTACGCTTACTCTTCTTATTAAAGTTTTGTTGAGCACCCTGAAATTTGCGAAGGAAGTTTGGGCCATATTGTGCTGCAGAAGCAACTGGCAAACTGTAAAGTTTCATTCACTCGCACGCTCTGTAAGTGTCAGTCTGTAAAGAAGTGTACAGAGTTGTTGAGATCAGGCATGCTCCAGTTTACCCAGCTGTAAATAAGTAACTCACCCTAGTCCTGAGTTAGGGAAGGCAAAGGCAGCTGTAAATAGTAGTTTCCCTCTAAGGCTCTAGGGGAAGCAGGCCCTAAACTTGGTCACTTCAACCGACGCAGGATGGTGTATGTATGGAGTAGAAGTGTAGAGTGTGATTAACGCGAATGGTGTACTGTTCGTGTGCTGACCAAGATAATCACTCATACACTTGTGTCTACAAGGCACCAATGCAGACTGCTGGAATCTTTGTTTACACAATTTATTCAGACGTACACACTGGGACATAACGAGTACATCATGGGTATGTTGACACATCAATTTGTAGGCATACATAGCAGATCCAAAGCCATGGCACATTCGTAAATAATGGGTAGCACATCAAAAGTTCAATGTCATGATACATTATGGCCGCATCCCCTACCTGACTAAACGCGTCAGTGAAGGCAGATCGGTAAATAACTAAAGTTGCTTGACGTCCATAGTTTGTAATATATTATGAAACCACGAAAAGGGGGTTCCTATCAAGATTGAGATCTCCTTGCCACTGTCCGATAATAGGATAATGTAATCTGTTCTCTTGGCAGTGATCAAAACATATGATGACAGAAATATAACATGGCCGCCTCCCTGAGTTGTCGCTCACTCACTCGTAGGAAGGTGAATATAAGCCAAAGTTAATTTATAATGGGCATATAAATCATTTCATAAATGTTTCCATACAGCTCTACGGTAATCAGGTTAATTCACGTAGCCATAACCGCTGTAGGAAAGCCTGTCATCTTCGTCGATACAAAACACGACCCTAGCGATACGAAGCACAATGTTCCATCTAGGTCTAACCGACATGAGATCATCAAAATAGGGTCTGGCAATACATGGAGTCCGAATTATACATTGTACCGTACCTTAGGAGAGTCTCTAACACAAACTCTAGTAGAGATACCATCTCCTTTAGAAGAAAACCACTTCATAAATCATTTTTCCTTAAGAATCTACCAGCCCTTTGAAAAATGCGTACCCGCCATTGTCACGGTACATCGGAACTCATCACGACTTGTCAAGACAACTCATACTTCCGCTAGAGCGGAATAACAAGAATCTAGTCCCGCCTACCCATCCAAAATATACAATATAGGACTGATTCTACTTGTACTAATAATATGTAATACATATGAATTCAGGCCATAAACATAATAAGCAAATTAATCTATTTTCTGGCCCTAAAAAATAAGTACAAATATAAGAGCAATATCCATGCGCCGGATCAATATCAAGAACGATTACTCCTATAATCAAAAGTGTGAATCAAACATGGATTATCTCGCTTTCCCCATAGACAGCATTTTCATACACAAATGAATGAATGTCTATATCTTTTCCATATTAAATAGCCATATCGATTTTTGTAATATGTGCGTCAAAATATGCACGCAACAGATTACCACACCCCTCGGGAAAAAAAATGGTACATTTTTTTTGAAATACATCTAGGAGCAACATACAATAGGCTCACAACGCACCAATAACAATGCGCAGATGATAAGCATAAGTTTTATGACCTTAGAGAAAGTACTTCTCTAAGTATTAATATTTCCAGAGAGGTGTCACCAACGCATACTACAATATTAGCAATGACACAATTTCCACATTAGTTTATACATAAATTTCATCTAAGATATCTTAACATCATGATCATCAAAGACGAAAAACATTGAAAGATCAGCGGTGAATAAATATCAATGAACCGCTAAGTAGTGTTACAATCAATATATGATATATTACATATGTGTACACATTTCAACATAGAAACAACTGTATCAAAGTTGTATAACAGTTATGAATCATGTGGGCATCTAGACAAAATATCTGCCATCACATTTTCTGACCCACGGATAGCTCGCACCGAAAAATGAAATGGCTGTAGAGCAATCGCGTATCGCGTTGATCTCGCGCTCTTCAGATTTTTACTCTGAATAGCCGTAAGAGCTTTCTGGTCAGTTTCCACAATGAAATGCGCGCCCAGAAGAAATCTTTGCAGTTTAAGGATTGACCAAACCATAGCCAATAATTCACGGTCTAGGACCGAGTAATTCTTCTCTGCGGCATTTAATTTCCGAGAAATATACATCACAGGATGCAGAGTTCCAGAGTACTCTTGCATTAGTGCAGCTCCAATCCCGGTGGATGAAGCGTCACTACGAAGAATAAATGTCTTATCCTTAGAAGGCAATACTAGGATAGGTGAAGTAGAAAACATAGTTTTAACCTTATCCAAAGAGGATTGACATTCTTGAGTCCAATGGACTACATTAGGAGACCCTTTCTTTAGCAAGGAAGAAAGAGGTGACATAATGGAGGACAGATTCGGAATGAATCGTCCATAAAATTGTATTAGACCTAAGAGACTTCGTACTTGCTTTTTAGTCTTAGGAATAGAAATGTTAAGTATCTTACTTGTATTATGGTCTTCTGTTTTTAGGAACCCATGACCAACACGGTGTCCTAAGAAAGATATTTCGCTAAAACCAATACATGCTTTCGATGGTTTCGCTGTCAGGTTATGCTCGCGTAAGATATACAATAGTTCATTTATACCATTATAGTGATCGTTCCAAGTATCACTGAAAAGACAGATGTCATCAAGATACGCAATGACATCTGAGCGATGAGATAGGATTCGACGCATCATGCGTACAAATGTTGCAGGGGCGTTCATAAGACCGAAAGGCATGAAATTCCATTGGAATAGACCCCTAGGCGTCGAAAAAGCAGTAAACGGTTTGGCGTGTTCGGATAGTGGAACTTGCCAATATCCCTTAGACAAATCGAGTTTAGTAAAGAAGTGAGAATTCGATAGTCTCGTAAGTAGCTCTTCTAGTAAAGGCATAGGTTCAGCATCAAATTTAGTCACTTGATTCAATTTGCGATAATCCACGCAAAGACGTATGTTATTGTCTTTTTTTCGTACTATAACCATCGGCGAAGAATATGCTGATGTGGATGGTTCAATAATTTTTAACTCTATCATCTCATCTAACTCTTTCTCTACCTGTGCTTGAAAATGTATCGGGATAGGATACGGTCTGACTCTTATAGGACTATGGTCAGTAAGAATAATGTCATGTTGAATGACATCAGTTTGACCAGGAATGTCAGTAAGGACATCCTGAAATTGTTCTAACATAGTAGAAACTTGTTTCTGCTCTCCTGGAGATAATTCTGGAGAAATTGCAACATCTTTCCATGATTCATTAGAGTGAAGAGGAATCATTGGAAAAGGTAAATTTACATCCGAGAAACTCGTTTCCTCATCCTGTATTACTGACAGAGATGAGTACTGTCCATGTTGGACTGGAAAATCGTCCGTTGCCTGGAAAACAGGTTGTAAATAATCAGGACGTTCATGGAATTCCGTGAGCATGTTGATGTGGAAGGTTTTACGCTTCCCGTCAATATCGACGATATAGTCAACATCGGAAACTTTTGATATTATATCGTACGGACCTTTCCAAGAAATGAGAAGTCTATTTTCCCTACAAGGTAGCAAGACAAATGCTTTGTCACCTGGACAAAGTTGTCGCAAACATCTCTTTTTATTGGCAAATTCCCTTGCCTTCTGTTTCGCAAATTCAGAAGAAGCAGTTGCCAATTTGCATGCTTCAATAATCTTGTGTCTAAGTGCGATGACATATTCATAAGAGGATTTTGTGTCATCGACAATATTATCAGCAGTTATAAGATCATGAAGTAAGGACATAGGACCTCGCGGTTTCGCGCCAAAGACAAGTTCAAAGGGAGAAAATCCTGTATGTTCGTTGGCGACCTCTCTATATGCAAAGAGAGCCGCGGGTAAAACCCTATCCCAATCCTGAGGATGATCTTCTGTTATCTTACCTAGTAGGTTTTTCAGAGTTCTATTCAAACGTTCCACCATCCCATTGGACATAGGATGATAAATACTACTCAGCGATCTCTCTATCTTCAGAGTCGACATTACTTGAGACATGGTATCCGATATGAGTTGGGTACCATGGTCGGATAATATTTCTGCTGGAAACCCCAGACGAGAAAATATTAACCAAAGAGCATCTGCGACATCAGCAGTAGTTATGCTCTTTAGAGGAACAGCCTCCGGCCAACGTGTGCACATATCAACACACGTCAAAATAAATTGGTGTCCTCTAGCAGACTTTATCTTAAATGGACCAATGATGTCTATCGCCATTTTTTGAAATGGCCGAATGGGAATGTCTGCAGCCTGAATAGGTGCATCATGGCGTGGACCTCTGGATTTAATCTCTTGACATACTTTACAAGATCGACAATAGATTCGTATGTCCTTATTCACAGCAGGCCAAAAGAAAGATTGAAGAACTCTAGCTTTAGTACGGGAAAAACCCATATGTCCAGCACACTGCGAATCATGAGCGTGCTGTAAGATTTTAACTCTCATATTTTTAGGCACAAGGATTTGAGAATGAATGGACTTAGCGGAGTCTTGTACCATACGTACAAGTACGCCATTCTTCATCGTAATCCAAGATTTACGATTTGTATCCTTATTCGGATCACCTTTTGTTGCCAGAGTAAAGAATTTCTTTAGAGTAGGATCATCTTCCTGCTGTTTGATAAAGGAATCGTGGGAAATCTCCAAGGGATCATCTTGGATCTGCGCATCATTATCTTCAGAATGTGAAGATTGTGGCATATTAAGAGCTTGAGCCCTAGTGATTACTGCATTAGCAGATTGCATATTAACATTTTCCCAATTAGAAATTTGCTGTGGAGTGCATTCTTTCACTCCATGAATGCGACCGATGATAAGATCAGCGATCGGATTCGGCAAGAGACATGCTTGCACCTCTCCTGTAAAGAAAGGCGTAGCAATATTGATAATGGCAGTGGAGTACTTCTCCAATGTGCCACCAAATGTTACACATTTGACTATATTGCCTGTAGCTCGAGAAGGATTTACGAGTGATTGCCTCACTCCAATGGTAGTGCACCCCGAATCGAAAAGAATTGATACCGGAGTACCATCTATTAGGCCCCTATTAAAGACAAGAGCACCCCTTCCATTATGCGCAATTGACGCATGGAGAGCGGGAAGCGGGTGACCGCAGCTTAAAGTAGAAACTGTGGTTGGATCGAATAATGTTTTGCATTGCGAACACTCAGATGCTCTAGCAAAATCGAAAGCGGAATTTGCTACACTATTGGAGTCTTTTTTATCATTATTCTGATTATCGGTGTCGTGGAACTCCTGTTGTGCAGAGTTAGCCTGGTAATAAGATTTACCATGTCTTTTGTGTTGTGATCTACCTCGGTTATAATTGTCTCTATAATTATTATTGCCTCTGTTATAACCCCTATTTGGGTTTGAATCATAATATTCATGATCATAATCATCATGCTCATTATATTGAGTATCCCTGTAATATTGTTTCTTTTGTCTCCATGAAGCACTTGGGTAGTTCCTATAGCTACTCCCTTTCCGAGAATTTCTAACATTATGGGTACCCCTCGCGTGTCGAGGACTATCAGCCCGATTCCAGTTCTTCGAAGAAGAACTCTGATTTGAGTGGTTATCTTGGTTTTGATACTTATTCCAATTAACCTTTTTATCAAATTTATTTTTAGCTCCTTGGAATTTGTGTGAGTAATTCTGATTATATTCTGTTGCCGAAGCAACTGGCATACTCTCTTTAATGTTAGAGTTACTAAGAATCATGTCAGGGTGTGCCGTGGCATACTGGTCACAATATTCTTCCATTTGCTTTATTGTACTAGGTTTACGCTCATGTAAGAACTCTAGGAATGATTTATTTACAGAAGACATGACCTTGTCTCTTAGCAATAAATCCGTAAGACCATCAAATGTTTTCTCTGTTTTGGATAATTCAATCCATCGTGAAAGTGTAATTCGTGCTTTTGAGATGAATTCTGAGAATTCTACACCTACCTCAGGTCTCATTGTTTTAAACAAAAGACGATAACCTTCCTCAGACAGCTGATATCTCTTTATCAAAGCTGCCCTAACAGCATCATAATTATCTTTGTCGGCCTCTTCAACAAAATATAACTTACTCAGAGACTCCCCTTTTAGATTTTCAGACAACTGATTCACATACTGTGATTTGTCAACATTATGAGATCGACAAGCCCGTTCAAATCTAGAAAGCCAAAATGTTATGTCATCACTGGTAGGGTTAAACGCTGGTACCTTGACCTTGTACACAAAGGGTTTACCATTACCACCAGATGCCTGATTAACATTACTCATACATGTCAATTTTAATTTCTCTAATTCAAACTCATGTTCTCTTATTGCTTTTCTCTCTTCTGCCTCTCTATCTAATCTTTTCTGTTCTGCAGCAGCAGCAGCTTCTAATTTTTTCTGTTCTGTAGCAGCAGCAGCTTCCAATTTCTTCTGTTCTGCATCAAATCTCCTTTCCTCCACTTGCATCTGCAATTTCTTTAGTTCAGCAGCAGTATCAGCTTCTTTTTCTAATCTTTTTTCTTCAGCCAGAGCTTTTCTCTCTTCTATTTGAAGTTTTCTCTCCTCAGCCGCAGCTTTTTTTTCCTCAGCAGCAGCTTTTTTCTCTTCAGCAGCTAATGCTTTGTCATATTGAGCAACAGCCCATTCTTCTAAGTCTTTCCCAGTCTTATCAAGAGATTTTCCTTGTGCAATAAAGTAATCTAATGTAGACATTTTGTCTTCTTAAATCAGAAACCTGAAAAAGTAAATAAATTACCCTATTTCACTTTAATGGGAGACAAGTCTATACCATAGACTTAGTCTTAGTGAAAAACTTGTATGGTTTATAATAACCAATGATAACTTGAGTACCTGTGGACAACAATAACTGTATCTCAAATACTGTGGGAGACAAGCCTTACAAAGGTCTTGTATACCTCAATGTAATCAAAGATCACTTGGACACCTGTGGAAAATAATCATAAAGTACTGATCTGTACTATACTATCAGTGTATACCACTATAACTCCTATGTCATATGTCAACTAAAGACATTACAAAGGACAAACAAGAAAAGACAATATGAACACATTTGCAGAGATCAAATTAAATTAAATAGGAGAAATGAAAAAAATGATCACAGAAACCGTGATGATAACTGCAATAAGATAACAAGACAAATAACGCCACAGTGTATAAACATAAGGGTGTAAAGAACTGAAATGAAAGGAAAGATGAGACCTACAATTATACAAACAAATCAAACAAAAATAAAGAACAGAAAAAATGTTACAAATACAAATATGAAACAGTCGTCACAACTACCCAAATATTTGCAAACTATGTTGCATGCAAATTTCAATTAAGAAATTGCTCCCTATAGAACGCCAGAACAAGACCAATATCACTCGGTATTTCCTGTTCTAGTCACCTCCCATCCAGGCCCGCAACATATAAACACCTACACATATTAACAAATAACATGTAAACATAAATAGCATATAGCATACAATATAATTTATATCATGAATGGAATGTGTTGCAGGTATAGTGTTGTAAAGCAGGCACAGTTTATTTTAATACTAATAACTTGCCACTTTATTGAGTAATAGATTTAATTTTAAACTATTACACAGTTCAATTTTTTTTGTTGAGCATATGAAGATCCAACGATGAAATATGCACTTTATGTTCAACAACACTGTGATTCTTCTGTACGTTGAGAAATGTCAACAATACTGCTCCAGATATTTTCTACACTTGACACAACTGTCCTGTGTAATACCGTCTGTACGGCGAAAAACTGTCAACAAGCGCTGACCTAGATACAGCATCCTATCGGTAATACAGGTCAAGCTGACATCGACTGTATAACTGTCCTACTGGTGTTGATGTGGTCAAACAAATGTTCTTTCAACTGTAAACTGTGATTCTCAACACAAGACTGCGTAGGCTGGACCCAGGAATCTGGCTCACCACTGTAAAGTTTCATTCACTCGCACGCTCTGTAAGTGTCAGTCTGTAAAGAAGTGTACAGAGTTGTTGAGATCAGGCATGCTCCAGTTTACCCAGCTGTAAATGTGTAACTCACTGTTGCGTGATAAATTCTCGCAACATCGTTTTATTTCAATATCTGTTTTATAACGCAAGGGCAACAACTGCTTGAAATCTATAGTCACTTTTCTCGGTAAGCATTTGTCTTCTCGCGTTAGTATCGAATGCAGTTAACTTTTGAGCTGTGGTCATTTTTGCGCTGGACTGCGCATGACTTCTCTTGTTGTTTGGTCGATCGGTTTCCGCCCACCACTAGGGGAGTGAGCGATTTGGAATGGCGAAAGAGATGCCTCGTTGAAGAGGGGATCTCCGCTATTTTTTGTTCTGTCAGGGATGTGTAGTCCTCTTATGGATATTTCGTTTAGTCGAGATAATACCTCTAGTGTTTTCCCACATGTCGGGAGGCGTGATATTTCTGTGTATTTCATGAAAGCAAGGTAAATTGACATTTTCATTAACTCTATCGATTTTGGGTCGTGAGCGATTTCGATTCATAGCCTGTCTACGAAAGTCGTCGTCACGAGATGTTTTTTCCCAGCTCACATGTCGCTGCATTGTACTGCATCGGTTGATGCAGGTACCAAGGACCATTACTTGCTACTTTGTTAAATGAACTAGGTTTAGAAAACCTTTATTATCTAGAGGATATTTTTGAGGACATTATTTATACTTCGGCAGACGTGTCTGTCTTGCTGAAGTCAAACTAAGGAGAGTGAACTGATCTCATACATCTGGTTATCTCCTGGCTGTTATAGAAAAGGATGGAGTTTTCCACCTGACTACATTTACAGCACTTTGAAATATAACATGCATCTGACTCATCATTGTAATGCTGTCTACCGTTTATTGCTGTATTGAATGTTGCTGTGATAATGACTGTTTGATGTGCCTACACATTTGCGTAACCATTTTGTCACTGTGGCGTCCACAATAAATAATGAAGAAAAACGTCAACGGCTGTTTCAAGACTCATTGACTTTATACGTCGTGAGTTTACTGACGTCCTATGTGGATTGCCCTGTTATTGTTGCATGAACATTGTTTTGACTGAACACATCTACACACTACACAAAACCAGACATGCGGATGCCATCCATCATCATATGGCATCACGCATCATTTGGTGGCCATAAGCTGGTTTGATTCTGGTACTAGCAAACACGGGGTCCCTTACCCACTTCATTTTCAACAAGAATTCATCAGCATCCTTCAAGAAATTAACATTCTTCAATACAGTCAACATCTTCAAAATTTTCAAAGTACTCGGCGTTGCCCGGTAAAAGTCAAAATTTCAATTTTTTGACGGAAACAAGAATTTGACAGTACCCGGCGTTGTTACATGTTGCCGGATAACTCGGACTGCTGTTATCTTTTACGCAAGTCAAGCAAGTTGCTGCTGTCAAGGTTCCAGTGCTGTCGTTTTTTGAGAAGGTCAAGTGCCGGTTGAAACGGGTTGTTTTCTGAAGAAGGCCAAGTACCGATTTCCATCAACTTACTTTTGGATTAGAAGGTCAAGTGCCGAAACAACTCAACACACAGTATTTCAGAAGCTCTTGTACCATCGTGTTAGCAGTGGAAGCAGTTCAGATGTGCCATCATCGTTGGAGCTTCGCTCTTTAGGACGTTGATTGACATCCGTTTTTCTGCTGTTCTACGATTGGAAGCCTATAAGTTAAGTGGCCTGTTTGTATGTAAACTGTGCCCTTATACTTCTGCTGAGTCTTCTGTGTATCATCTCATTCTATATGTTATATGTCTATATGTTATTTGTATATTTATATGTTTATATTTCAGCGGGTTCTCGGTTGGGTGGTGTCTCCGTTAGATTATGCCACGTCATAGAGGTCGTCTATTGTGAGCGTTTTCTGTAGGGTTTGCAAATTTCCGATACTGGAATTTGCTAAGCGACTTCTGTTGCTATTTATGTTAGCTGTGATGACATGTTTTAATATTGTTTTCGTTATTATTTCGCATTCTTTAGTTTTGTTTTGATTTGTTTGTATTTGTTAGCCTACTCTTGTCTATAATTTAGTTTCATACAACATTTTTGTTTATACACTGTGGTGTCATGTATTTTGTTTAATTCTATCGCAGATATCGTCACATTTTTTGTGATATTTCATTAATTTCTGCTTTATTTTTAGTTGATTTCTGCGAACGTTTTTGTATTGTTGCTGATCTTTGTTATTGTTTACATTGTTATTGTTTACATTGTTTGTATTGTTTACATTTTCAATGTTTACATTCTGCATGTGTTTACATAGTCATTGTTTACAGTTATAGTAATTAGTTAATGGGCTATGCTAATGCACTGTTACTACTACACTGATGATAAATGAATGATGAATAGTGTCGTGCACTATTGAATGAGAAGTGCACTTATGATCAAGAATTGAGTGCTGATATTTCATATACAAGTTCTTTGATTGGAGACTTGTTTCCCACAGAGACTGGGATAATATAATGTGATGTGAATATACAAGTGCTTAATTAAGACTTGTTACACTTAGGTTTGAAATAAATTAGTTAATTATTTCAGGTTTTGGACTCATATGTTAGACAACATGTCTACATTTGAGCACTTTATTGAGCAGGGTAAATTGCTTGGGAAGACTGGTGATAAGTTAGAAGAATTTGCAACTGCTCGATATGATAAAGCAATGGAAGCTGAACAAAAGAAACTGCATATGGAAGCTGAACAAAAGAAACTGCAGATGCAGGTGGATGAAAAGAGATTCCAAATGGAAATGGAAAAACAAAAAAGGGAATCAGAAGCTGAGGAGAGAAAACTCCAGCTACAGCTAGAAGCTGAAAGACTTCAAAAAGAGGCTGAGAATAAAAGACTTGAAAAAGAGGCTGAGAATAAAAGACTTGAAAAAGAGGCTGAAAATAAAAGACTTGAAAAAGAAGCTGAAAATAAAAGACTTGAAAAAGAAGCTGAAAATGAAAGACTTCAAATGCAGGCTCAAGCTGAAGAAAGAAGTTACAAAGAGAGTCTGATGAGAGGAAAGCAAAAATGGAACATGAAGAAAAGGTCTTAGCTTTAGAGTTGGAAAAATTGAAATTGACGAGCATGAGTAATGGTAATGATTCAAACAAGGGTTCATCTTCTGGTAAGGCTAATAATGATACTTTTAAGATTAAGTTACCAACATTTAGTCCTTCCAGTGATGACATAATGTTCTATCTGGACAGATTTGAACAAGCATGTACAGCTCATAACATAGACAAAGCAAAATATGTTTATCAGTTATCAGGGATACTGACAGGTAAAGCTCTAAGTATATTAAATATGGTGGATGAACCTGACAAGAACAATTATGAGGTTGTCAGGGCCGCTTTGTTAAAGAAATATCAGCTTAACGAAGACGGCTATCGTCTACAATTTAAAAACATGTTACCTGAAAATGGAGTTGAATTCTCCGAGTTTATTGCAAGAATACGCATTACTTTCTCACGATGGGTTGAACTATCTAAGACGGAAAAAACTTATGAAGGACTTATGGACTTAATACTTAGAGACAAAGTCATGTCGTCTGTCAATGAGTCTTTCCTTGCTTTCCTTCATGAACGTAAACCTAAAACAATAAAAGAAATGGAAGATTTCTGTTGCCAATACGTAACTGCGCACCCACACATAACCATGGGTAACTCTAAGGTGAAAGAAGGTTTACCAGTTGCTTCGGCAGCTCCGTATGGTCAAAACTTTGCTCGTAGATCCCAACAAAATTTTGATAGAAAGAGTAGCGGTAATTTCTGTCAAAATCATGGAAACCAATTTCATGGTGATTCTTCTTCGAAGAATTGGAGACAACCTGATAGTGGTCGTTACTATCACCCTAATAATTATAAGCATTTCAAAAGAGGATATGGTAATAGAGGTTATTCCTGCCGAAGACCTCAGAACCAAACAAATAGATGTTCGCATCAATGTGAACATGATAGTAATCGTGGAAACTGGAATTCGAACCAGGATAACAATTACAATAGAGACAATAATAACTGCAGAGATAATAATAACTCTGATAACTTCAGAGGTAATAATAGTCGGGGTAGATCTCAACACAAAAAAAAGAGATATCAGCAGGCTAATGCTGTACAACAGGAAACTGAGGGAGCCTGTAATCATGTTGTTGATAGTAAAAACTTTGACGCTGTCACTAGTTCTGCTTTTGACTTTGAGAGAGCAAACAAATGCCCCCAATGCAGTACTTTATTCGAACCGGGTACCATAACTACTTTGAGTTGTGGTCACCCACTTCCCGCTCTTCCTGCTGCTGTTGCGCATGACGGGAGGGGTTCTTTAATTCTACATAAGGGTCTTGTTAATGATACTCCGGTCTCACTACTTTTCGATTCCGGATGCACCACTATTGGTGTTAGACAATCGCTTGTAGATCCATCTTGTGCTACAGGAAGGGTTATTAAATGTGTCACATTTGGCGGCACTCTAGAAAAATATCCTACTGCTGTAATTCGCATTGCCACTCCTTTCTTTACTGGAGATGTGCATGCTTGTCTCTTACCTAATCCTATTGCGGACCTTATTATTGGTCGTATTCACGGAGTTAGGGAGTGTACCCCACAGCAGATTGCTGCTTGGGAAGATAATAACATGCAAGCTACAAATGCAGTAGTTACAAGAGCACAAGCTCTACAAACACCCGAAACTTCACTGAATAGTGATAATGAAGTTGATAGCCAAGATAGTCACTTAGTAATCACTCGTGACTCTTTCATAAAATTGCAAGAAGAAGATCCTTCTTTAAAAAAATTCTTCGTTCTTGCGAAGAAAGGTGATCCGAATCAGGATACAAATAGAAAATCTTGGATTGCAATGAGAAACGGCGTACTTGTACGTATGGTACAAGATTCGACTACGTCGGCACATTCGCAAATTCTTGTTCCCAAGAGCATGAGAGTCCAAATATTACAACATGCTCATGACTCGCAATGTGCTGGACATATGGGTTTTGCCCGTACGAAGTCGAGAGTCCTTGCGGCTTTCTTTTGGCCTTTTGTCAATAAGGACATTCGTATTTACTGCCGATCATGCAAGGTATGTCAGGAGGTCAAATCTAGAGGACCACGACATGCTGCGCCTATCCAGGCTGCTGACATTCCTATTCGGCCGTTTCAGAAAATGGCCATAGATATTATTGGCCCTTTTAAGGTCAAGTCGGCCAGAGGACATCAGTTTATCCTTACATGTGTCGATATGTGCACACGTTGGCCAGAGGCTATTCCTCTTAAGAGCATATCTACTACAGATATCGCAGATGCTCTTTGGTTGATATTTTCTCGCTTGGGGTTCCCCAGAGAAATATTGTCAGACCATGGCACTCAACTCATATCTGACACTATGTCACAGGTAATGTCTACCTTACATATTGAACGATCTCTCAGTAGTATCTACCATCCTATGTCTAATGGGTTAGTTGAGCGTCTGAATAGAACGCTCAAGACTTTGCTTGGTAAGATAACTGAAGATCATCCTCAAGATTGGGACAGGGTTTTACCCGCGGCTCTCTTTGCCTATAGAGAAGTCCCTAATGAACACACAGGATTTTCTCCCTTCGAACTTGTCTTTGGCGCGCGTCCACGCGGCCCTATGTCTTTATTACACGATCTCATCACTGCCGATGATATTAGCGATGAAACTCAATCCTCATATGAGTATGTCATTGCTCTTAGACAAAAGATCATTGAGGCATGTAAGCTAGCAACTGCTTCATCAGAAATTGCTAAAGAGAAGGCAAGGCAGTTTGCTAACAAGAATAGATGTCTACGACAACTTTGTCCAGGTGACAAAGCATTCGTCCTACTCCCCAGTAGGGAAAATAGACTTCTTATTGCATGGAAAGGTCCGTATGCAATAGTCTCTCGGATTTCCGATGTTGACTATGTGGTCGATATTGATGGAAAGCATAAAACTTTCCACATAAACATGCTTTCGGAATTTCACGAACGTCCGGACTATTTGCTGCCTATTTTCCAGGCAACGGATGATGCTCCTGCACCTCACGGTCATTATTCATCCCTGTCTGTCATTCAGGATGAGGAAGCTACCTTCTCTGATGTCAACCTTCCCCTTCCAGTGGTTCCATTACATTCCACGGAATCTTGGAAAAACGTTTCTGTTTCTCCTAATCTTTCTGGTGACGAACATCGACAAGTCTCGTCGATGTTACAAACATTTCAGGATGTTCTCACTGACATTCCTGGACACACAGATGTCATAGAACATGACATAATTCTTACCGACAATAATCCAATTAGGGTTAGGCCGTATCCTATTCCTATACACTTTCAGTCGCAAGTGGAAAAGGAATTGGATGAAATGATTCAATTAAATATAATTGAACCATCGACTTCACCATATTCTTCTTCCATGGTTATTGTCCGGAAGAAGGATAAGAACATACGAATTTGCGTTGATTATCGCAAATTGAATCAGGTCACAAAGTTCGACGCTGAACCGATGCCTTTGTTAGAAGATCTACTGATTAGACTTTCTAATTCTAGATTCTTCACTAAACTTGACTTGTCTAAAGGTTATTGGCAAGTGCCTTTAGCAGAGCATGCCAAACCTCTTACTGCTTTTTCTACACCTAGGGGTCTATTTCAATGGAATGTTATGCCTTTTGGTCTCATGAACGCCCCTGCCACTTTCGTTCGCATGATGCGTCGAATTCTGTCACATCGTTCGGATGTCATCGCATACTTAGATGACATCTGTCTCTTCAGTGATACCTGGGAAGATCACTATTTAGGGTTATATGACTTACTGTCCACTCTACGTGAGAATAATTTGACAGCAAAACCTTCTAAAGCTTTTGTTGGTTTTGGTGAAATCTCTTTCCTGGGTCATCGTGTTGGTCATGGTCTCTTGAAGACAGAAGACCACAATACTTCCAAAATACTGAACATCTCTGTTCCTAAAACGAAGAAACAAGTTAGGAGTCTCTTAGGTTTAATTCAATTTTATGGGAGATTTATTCCAAATTTATCTTCGATCATGGCACCTCTCTCAACATTGTTGAAGAAAGGTTCGCCTAATCTGGTCCGTTGGTCTGAAGAATGCCAATCTTCACTAGACCAAATCAAGAATATATTTTCTTCTCCTCCCATCTTAAGATTACCTACTCTTGATAGGACTTTTGTTCTTCGGAGTGATGCTTCATCCACTGGGATTGGAGCAGCACTGATGCAAGAATATGCAAATACTCTGCATCCTGTTATGTACATTTCTAGAAAACTAAATGCGGCAGAGAGGAACTACTCGGTTTTAGACCGTGAGTTGTTAGCGATGGTTTGGTCAATTCTAAAGCTACAAAGATTCCTCCTGGGCGCACATTTCATTCTAGAGACTGATCAGAAAGCTCTTACAGCTATTCAGACTAAGAATTTGAAGAGTTCGAGATCCACTCGATATGCTATAGCTCTTCAACCTTTTCACTTCACGGTACGAGCTATCCGTGGTGCGGATAATGTGATGGCTGACATTTTGTCTAGATGCCCACATGACTCCAACTAATACTTCTGTCCTATATTTCTATATATTACAGAGTCATAACACACCTATATTTCTACAATAGATTAGCACATCTGTACTTACTTTATATGTACACACTATCGTGCTTTGTTGTCATCTTCGTCTGTTCGTTTTTTAAGATGATAGAGGAGGACTGAGTAGTTAATATAAGGGCCGTTAGTTTACTAAACAGCCACAATTATTAATAATGTATTGTACCTTATGAAGCATATTAGTTATTAATTAGCATTATATTGCTTGTACTTTCTCAGAATGTCATTGTTGAGCTGAGGACTTACCTTACGAGTTCTAGATTGTGTACTTACCCTCGGAATACCAGAGCATATGTCCTGGATCGTCATGTAGTTTAACTTTACTATGTACTTATGTCATTACATGTCAAAGAATGTACTATTTAAATTTTCCTATCAGATTTGTACATCCATTTTTAAAGACAATATTAGAGTATGCTGTTTAATGATGATTATAGTAACTTGCATACGTATATTGTGTTTACATGCTAACGTGATGTGTGTTGGTGACACCTCCCCGATGTGAATATTTTTTGAGACATATTTATTTTTCTGTTGAGGTATATCCTCACCAGACACTCTATAATTAGCCTATTGTTTGGCAATTTAATTAATTATCAGCGCATAATTCGTGCGTTTTGAGCCGCTTATCGCTTGCTCTTTGATATTGAAAAAAAAATATGTTCCACATTTTTTTTTTATCGGGAGGAGGTGGTGATATGTTGCGTGATAAATTCTCGCAACATCGTTTTATTTCAATATCTGTTTTATAACGCAAGGGCAACAACTGCTTGAAATTTATAGTCACTTTTCTCGGTAAGCATTTGTCTTCTCGCGTTGGTATCGAATGCAGTTAACTTTTGAGCTGTGGTCATTTTTGCGCTGGACTGCGCATGACTTGTCTTGTTGTTTGGTCGATCGGTTTCCGCCCACCACTAGTGGAGTGAGCGATTTGGAATGGCGAAAGAGATGCCTCGTTGAAGAGGGGATCTCCGCTATTTTTTGTTCTGTCAGGGATGTGTAGTCCTCTTATGGATATTTCGTTTATTCGAGATAATACCTCTAGTGTTTTCCCACATGTCGGGAGGCGTGATATTTCTGTGTATTTCATGAAAGCAAGGTAAATTGACTTTTTCATTAACTCTATCGATTTTGGGTCGTGAGCGATTTCGATTCATAGCCTGTCTGCGAAAGTCGTCGTCACGAGATGTTTTTTCCCAGCTCACATGTCGCTGCATTGTACTGCATCGGTTGATGCAGGTACCAAGGACCATTACTTGCTACTTTGTTAAATGAACTAGGTTTAGAAAACCTTTATTATCTAGAGGATATTTTTGAGGACATTATTTATACTTCGGCAGACGTGTCTGTCTTGCTGAAGTCAAACTAAGGAGAGTGAACTGATCTCATACATCTGGTTATCTCCTGGCTGTTATAGAAAAGGATGGAGTTTTCCACCTGACTACATTTACAGCACTTTGAAATATAACATGCATCTGACTCATCATTGTAATGCTGTCTACCGTTTATTGCTGTATTGAATGTTGCTGTGATAATGACTGTTTGATGTGCCTACACATTTGCGTAACCATTTTGTCACTGTGGCGTCCACAATAAATAATGAAGAAAAACGTCAACGGCTGTTTCAAGACTCATTGACTTTATACGTCGTGAGTTTACTGACATCCTATGTGGATTGCCCTGTTATTGTTGCATGAACATTGTTTTGACTGAACACATCTACACACTACACAAAACCAGACATGCGGATGCCATCCATCATCATATGGCATCACGCATCACTCACCCTAGTCCTGAGTTAGGGAAGGCAAAGGCAGCTGTAAATAGTAGTTTCCCTCTAAGGCTCCAAGGGAAGCAGGCCCTAAACTTGGTCACTTCAACCGACGCAGGATGGTGTATGTATGGAGTAGAAGTGTAGAGTGTGATTAACGCGAATGGTGTACTGTTCGTGTGCTGACCAAGATAATCACTCATACACTTGTGTCTACAAGGCACCAATGCAGACTGCTGGAATCTTTGTTTACACAATTTATTCAGACGTACACACTGGGACATAACGAGTACATCATGGGTATGTTGACACATCAATTTGTAGGCATACATAGCAGATCCAAAGCCATGGCACATTCGTAAATAATGGGTAGTACATCAAAAGTTCAATGTCATGATACATTATGGCCGCATCCCCTACCTGACTAAACGCGTCAGTGAAGGCAGATCGGTAAATAACTAAAGTTGCTTGACGTCCATAGTTTGTAATATATTATGAAACCACGAAAAGGGGGTTCCTATCAAGATTGAGATCTCCTTGCCACTGTCCGATAATAGGATATGTAATCTGTTCTCTTGGCAGTGATCAAAACATATGATGACAGAAATATAACATGGCCGCCTCCCTGAGTTGTCGCTCACTCACTCGTAGGAAGGTGAATATAAGCCAAAGTTAATTTATAATGGGCATATAAATCATTTCATAAATGTTTCCATACAGCTCTACGGTAATCAGGTTAATTCACGTAGCCATAACCGCTGTAGGAAAGCCTGTCATCTTCGTCGATACAAAACACGACCCTGGCGATACGAAGCACAATGTTCCATCTAGGTCTAACCGACATGAGATCATCAAAATAGGGTCTGGCAATACATGGAGTCCGAATTATACATTGTACCGTACCTTAGGAGAGTCTCTAACACAAACTCTAGTAGAGATACCATCTCCTTTAGAAGAAAACCACTTCATAAATCATTTTTCCTTAAGAATCTACCAGCCCTTTGAAAAATGCGTACCCGCCATTGTCACGGTACTTCGGAACTCATCACGACTTGTCAAGACAACTCATACTTCCGCTAGAGCGGAATAACAAGAATCTAGTCTCGCCTACCCATCCAAAATATACAATATAGGACTGATTCTACTTGTACTAATAATATGTAATACATATGAATTCAGGCCATAAACATAATAAGCAAATTAATCTATTTTCTGGCCCTAAAAAATAAGTACAAATATAAGAGCAATATCCATGCGCCGGATCAATATCAAGAACGATTACTCCTATAATCAAAAGTGTGAATCAAACATGGATTATCTCGCTTTCCCCATAGACAGCATTTTCATACACAAATGAATGAATGTCTATATCTTTTCCATATTAAATAGCCATATCGATTTTTGTAATATGTGCGTCAAAATATGCACGCAACACAAACCTTCCTTCACTTTAGAGTAGCTAATAGTTACATGAGGGTGCGCAGTGACATACTGGCAGCAATATTCTTCCATCTCTTGTATATTCTTAGGTTTATGCTCATGAAGAAAAGCAAGAAAAGACTCATTGACAAATGACATAACTTTGTCTCGTAGTAATAAGTCCATAAGGGCTTCAAATGTATGTTCGGTTTTAGACAGCTCAATCCACCGTGTAAACGTAAGTTGTATTTTTGAAATGAATTCTGAGAATTCTACCCCAGTTTCTGGCAACATATTTTTGAATTGAAGACGATAGCCGTCTTCGATGAGTTGATATTTCTTTAACAAGGCCGCTCTGACAACTTCATAATTATTCTTGTCAGGCTCATCTACCATGCTTAACATACTCAGAGCTTCACCTTTAAGTATCTCTGACAACTGGTTAACATATTGTGACTTATCTACCTTATGTGTTTGACACGACCGTTCAAATCTGTCCAGATAGAACGTTATATCGTCAATAGAAGAATTGAAAGCAGGTAGTTAAACCTTGTAAGTAGTAGCATTTGACTTATCAGAAGTTGACTGCTTATTTGGATCATTAGCATTACCCATATTTATCAACTTCAACTTTTCTAACTCCAAAGCTAAGAGTTTTTCTTCGTGTTCCATTTTTGCTTTTCTCTCTTCGGCTTCTCTGTCTAATCTTTTACTTTCAGCCTCCATTTCTAATCTTTTAATTTCAGCCTCAGCTTCTCTTTGTAACTTTTTCTCTTCAGCTTCACTTTGTAACTTTTTCTCTTCAGCTTCTCTTTGTAACTTTTTCTCTTCAGCTTCTCTTTGTAACTTTTTCTCTTCAGCTTCTCTTTGTAACTTTTCTCTTCAGCTTCTCTTTTTTGTTTTTTCATTTCCATCTGGAATTTCCTTTCATCTGCCTGCAATTGCAATTTTAAATTCTCAGCGTCTATTTTCTTTTGCTCATTTTCCAACTTCTTTCTCTTTTCTTCCGACTGCAATGCCTTGGCATATTGAGCAGTCGCAAATTCTTCCAGTTTCTGACCAGTCTTACCAAGGGATTTCCCTTGCTCAATAAAGTGTTCAAGTGTAGACATTATGTCTAATAATATGAGACTAATAACCTGAAATAATAAATTATCGTATTCCAACCTTAATGATAACTAGTCTTAAATAATGCACTTGCATAATCACCTTGCTTTATCCCAATATCTGTGGGAGACAAGTCTTTGCTAAAGAACTTGTATAATCAAATGTTTAATAATAACACCACCAGTCAATATTTTATCTGAAGTGCACTACACAGCTAATAGTGCATGACTAAATATATCTATAAATAGCATATGACAACAAAGAACAATGTAAACAAAGAACAAGCATTGAAGACAATACGAAAACATACGCAGAAGTCAACCAAATATACAGCAAAACTAAAGGAAAATATCACAAAGAATGTGATGATAACTGCGAAAATCAAACAAAACAAAAGAAGACACCACAGTGTATAAACATAAGGGTGTATAGAAGAGGAGGCGGACAAATAAAAACTAATCAAATCAAAACTAAAAAACAGAAAAAAATATGACGAAAACAACGAAAAGCACACATCGTCACAACTAAACAAAAATAGCAACAAATGTCGCTAGAAAATTCCACTATGGGAAATTTGCAAAGTCATTAAAGAACGCTGCTATAGGACCTCTGTAACGTGGTATACCCTTATAACAGACTCCGCCAAACCGGAAACCCGCACTGGCCACCATAAATGTAACAGTCTATATGTAACAGGGTGTTCTTGATGTAGAAGGTTCACACCGGATACCATATAATGTAATGGGCAGTAGGTTAAAGTGTAGTTTGGCCACCATACATGTTGTGAGGTATAAATAGATTGTACGAAGATAATGTCAATGAATGAC
This sequence comes from Oreohelix idahoensis, assembly GCA_024509875.1. NCBI lineage: Eukaryota > Metazoa > Mollusca > Gastropoda > Stylommatophora > Oreohelicidae > Oreohelix > Oreohelix idahoensis. The sequence goes on from JAMPIV010014141.1 coordinate 52,159, forward strand.
CGTCCTGTTGTAGGCTGTTACAGTGTTATTCTTCGTAGTGATGTAGGCCACCATCATAATACAGGTCTTGGCTCAGGTATCGAAGGTGTAAAGTGCTGCATAGGTGAGTGAGTGTCAGGTCAACCTGGAGACAATGTTGTGACTGATATAGGTCACCAGGCATTGAGGTACTGGCAAGGTGTAACCCAAACTCACTCTCAAGTGTGTAGGCGCTTGAGATATGTAGTGCTTCAAGAAGAGTGTGGTTGGTGTGATGTGTAGATGAGTAAACATCAATAGATGGGTGCGAATGCGTATAAAGGTTCTGACAGGTCACAGTCCATCCACACAACCACATGTAGAAGTCAGTAATGTGTACAATAGCTGACGTTTCATGGATTTATTGGCGATACAAGACAATGGACGCTCATCATAATATAAATAGTCAGTTGACAATACTTGACGACATTACAGCATAGAAATGGCGAATAATGTAGCTGGCATAAATAAATCATAGGCAAGCTGTCTATCACATAGCTCTGCCATCAATCTGCATCTCTTGATTCAGCTACATAGAAATAACACCGCATTGGAACGGGTCTTAATATATATATATATATATATATATATATATATATATATATATATATATATATATATATATATATATATATATATATATATATATATATATATGTAGGCTTAGTTCCGCCTTACTCCGACATCAATAAGTCAGATATATTTCTTGACTACAGCAGGCCGCATCATGGCGAGCCCTGAATTCAGTTCACAATGGCCTCCATGGTATTCCTTTATCAAACCTTGCTCAAGGTGATACCGCCGACGTAACGGAATATAAAATACGTCTCCAATGTTCATCGGGCATAAAACCAACCCGGTATCAATGTCATGGTGATTCGTGAGTTGCATTTCTAATAACAAAGAACTCTTTCCCGCCCAGCGGAAAAAGTCAGCAAGCAGGGAAACAAAATGTCAGTCTAAAGCTGGCTATCAATAGAAATGTTACAAGAGCAATTACCTTTTCTTCCGAAAAAACACCACAACAGAATCCGTCTCCTAGACGTTTAGAAAACACAATATGGGGAAATATTCTGTAGACATATCAGTCAAACACACAGAGGACTTCCTTCCCCATGATATGAAACTCGGGTCGAAACGAATCACACGTCCTGACCCTCACACAGTTTCCTGCTCGACTCCCAAACGGAAGTCTTTCTTAAACATCCCAAAACTTGACGCATGCGTATTAAACGCAAGACCTTCTGAGCGAAACTCAGATAGGGCGATGTGAACAAATACCAAGACCAAGACTGACCATCGAGCCTTATATGGACAGGGGATAAACATCGACTCTAGTTGCCAACATTCCAATAAAAACTGACTATACATGGACATATATGGACAGGCAACCAGACACCGTTTCTAAAAATAGATCGCCAGGTAAAGAAACAAAAGGAGCTAACAACTACTTTAAAATACCACCTCAGAGAAACATGAGTTATGCCCCTTTGATAAGGAATCCACAAAATTAATGTATACAAATATTTGGCAAATATAAGCATATTATCAACACAGCAAAATCTGTGCGCAACATTTATATAAAGCTGTCTCTGCCATTCTGAGCACTGTCTGTTATGTTTCTGAGGGTGAAGATAAGGTCTAGGTCTTTTTCCTCTTACCCCTGCTTGTTCTTTCCTCAGTTCATAATCTACAGCTTTTGAAATTCTTTTGATGATTATCCTTCCTTAAATTTTTTCGGGGAACGAACGAACGAACGAACGAACTTTATTTTCAAAGGGTTAAGAATTGGGCACGCAGGCCCGTCTGACATTCTGCCCTTCCTCTCTCTCTCATCATGTATACTGTATCCTTTCATCTTCACGTTTACTTTAAGCATTATTAAGGCATTTATCATTATAAAAGTAATATAACATCAAACATTTGCAATAATCATCATAATTAAAGTATGTTTTTAAAATAAAGATAGATAGATAGATAGATAGATAGATAGATAGATAGATAGATAGATAGATAGATAGATAGATAGATAGATAGATAGATAGATAGATAGATAGATAGATAGATAGATAGATAGACAGACAGACAGACAGACAGACAGACAGACAGACAGACAGACAGACAGACAGACAGACAGACAGACAGACAGACAGACAGACAGACAGACAGATAGATAAATAGATAGATAGATAGATAGATAGATAGATAGATAGATAGATAGATAGATAGATAGATAGATAGATAGATAGATAGATAGATAGATAGATAGATAGATAGATAGATAGATAGATAACGAACGAACGAACAAACTATATTTTCAAAGGATTAAGAATTGGGCACGCAGGCCTGTCTTACATTCTGCCCTTCTTCTCTCTGTCATCTTACATACCGTATCCTTTCAATAGCACATGTATTTTTAGCATTATTTAAGCGTACAAAATTATCGAGGTAAAATAATAACATACATTTGTAACATCCAGACATAATCAAATTTAAGGGGGGGGGGGGGGGGGGGGGGGGAGAAATTATTAATTAAAATAGATTAACAAAAATTAATACCTTAAAAAAAAAAAAAAAAAAAAAAAAAAAAACTAACAAACACAATCAAAACAATTCATACAGTAAATAAGACATAATTAGAAACGTAATCAGATAATGGTGGCATATAATAAGAACTCGTGACAATTTGGAAATCTGCTGAAATAGCTGGGACTTCATGTGTTGTCAGCGCATGCGAAAAATGTTCCCACAGGTGAGCAACTTTGAGTCCCAAGCAGATACTGCCAGAGGGAGTGAATTGTTGACGCCTCCACTACACGAGATCCAGTTTTATGACCTATGCTCCTTAGGGAGGTAAAGGGTATTGACTGAAAGATGAGAATCATGCATATAGGCCCGTCTTGCATTTATCCCTTCCTCTTACTCATCTTTTATTGCTAGGTATCCAGACATTCTCCAGCATACTTAAGGTATTAGTTCAGAGGCGATGCAACATTATAAGTAGTATAAAAGCATACATTACAGTATCTGATTACAATTAAGAAGTAAGGTATATTAAAATGAAAAACTAGATCATCAGACCCTCCATACAGTGTATTAGATAATAATAATTCGAAACATAATCCCTTAGGGCGGCATATAATCCGCACTCATAATGTATTTGAACAGTCTACGATTATATGAGTAGGGACTGTGCATGTTTTTCAGGTCATGTGGAAGATTGTTCCAAAGATGAGCAGCTGAGTAAGCCAAGCTCTTCTTGTACAAATCTAGCCTCGGCTTGGGGAGCTGAGATCAGGGTAATTTCTTGCGTTTGTTGCAGTCTGTGAGGTCAAGCTTTGTTGTTGTTGTTTTGTTTTTTTTTTATTTGACAGTTCCGTTGTTTCACTCTGGTGGTGTTGTCTCTGGCTGCCAGATTTTTGTAAATAGTGCTTCAAATATTTCTGCTCATTCAAGATCAGTTTTATATAGCTCTGCATTTAAGCTGTCTTGGCCAGGAGCTTTACGTTCTTCAACCCATTGATAGCTGTGATGATTTCTTCCATTCGTTGAATATCACCCGTGTGTTACCGGGACCCGAAATAGGAGCAAAGAATAGTAACACTGTTCCCTGTCAAGTATGTCGTAGAAAGCGACTAAGAAGGGTTGAGCATGGGGCTGGTTACCGCATCCTGTAAAAAATTTAAACCACAAAAAACTTCAACAAATATGGACAAGTCAATTAAGGAAAATAAAACATACCCATCCAAGACAGGAGATGGTCTTCTCGCAGGGAGGCGTATGCAGCAACACAGAGAAAGCCGAAAGGAGTCTGTGTTACTGACTAACCTTCTTTCTTCTAGGAGAAGGCCGTCATTTTTGACGGTGGAAAAAACACCAACCTAATGTATGTTTTGGTTTAATGTGATCAAAGAGAGATAAATGTTTATTATCTTTCTGTGACAGGTTTGACTGGTGATTATCTTCCCCTGTCTTATATTGTCCTGTCTCAGGCATGTCTTAGAGTTGACATGTCTTAAGTCTATTTATAGGACCATATACGGAGTATCTTTATCACCCGTTTGGGCGGAAACGCCTGGTCTGGGTTTGCCTCGATCTGGTCCATGCTCTTTGGGCATGCGCGGATCTTGGCGGCAAAAGCCGGGAGACTGATTCAGAGAGAGTGTACCTGAGGCTTAGAACGGATGTACCGATCCGTAGATTTCTCTCTGCCAAGTTTTCGATAGGGATTGGAAATTCTGGGAATGACTGTTTTGTCATTCTTCCGTCCCTGAGTGTTTCTTTATGCCAGTATTGGCTGTGTTGTGTTACCTTAGAGTGTAAGGATTCTTTGAGAAGGTAACTGAAAAATTATTCGATCTTTTCGTCTCGTTTAGATCTTACAGGTACATTTATCGCTGATGGCGACATAGTGAGCGAAGCTCACAAGGAGTTATTATACTTGTTAAGGTCAAAGGGGAATGATACGTACTATACTGATTATACAGTGTGAATTCAGGGTTGTCGCACTTGTTAGCTGGTTTAATTGTGAGTTGTTTAAACATTTATATGTTAGAAAACAGAGTGTACAGAAAGCGTGTGAGCGCTGGTCATGTAGTTATTCTGTACTGGTTTCGGCCGGCTGTGAATAGCTCACGGGGAGTCCGTGAACAGCCGAGTCCGGTGTCTGTTTGTGCGGGAGATGTGTCATCCCGTGGCAGTCTAAGTTGGGCGGTTGACTGGAGTCAGCCCTGTATCTTGTGTGTGTTCCCAAGGGTAGTGTAAGGGAACGATATTTGGCCATTTTTCGAGGTGTACTAGTACTTGCCTATGTAGATGTGATAAATCTGCAGATAAGATGTGATAAATCTGCAGATAAGATGTGATAAGGGAAGAATAAGGTGTACTTTATGTTAAGGACATGTTCTGAGGCCTTGGTGTATACAGGCCGATGTTTTGGGATCATATTTACCTCCCTGATAGATTTCTATTGTGCAGGAACGGCGCTAGGAGATAGTTAGGCCATTGTTCCTTATGAAGGGAGAGTTATCGAAAAGATTATAAGGCCAGGAGTTGTGTAGGCCAGATTACTTATAGACTACAGAGAGGACAGTCTTTTGAGTATATATAGATTTAAGGATCCATGAACAGATATCAGAGTTATTGAAGAGATTATAAGGCCAGGAGTTGTGTAGGCCAGATTACTTATAGACTACAGAGAGGACAGTCTTTTGAGTATATATAGATTTAAGCCTGGGTGGCGTTTTGTAACTGCAGTGTCAGCAGTCGTTCTGGTGGAACATTAGAACTGCGAATATATATAGATCTAAGCGTGGGTGGCGTTTTGTAACTGCAGTGTCAGCAGTCGTTCTGGTGAATTTACTGATGTAACATTAGAACTGAGATGTAAACAGGGTTTACATCATACTGAACAGCTGTAACATTCTGCGCAATTGATTATTACTGATTTTTGTGTATCCTGTTGTACCTGTGTAGTGTATCGTATCGGATTGATGTTGCTGTGTGAATAAATCATGTGCTGTCAATTGGAAATGAACACTAGTCTGATTCATTGATCTATGCTTGACAGTACAGGGTGAGTGACTGTACCTTTCATACCACTCACTATAGACTTTATACACAGGGACAATACAGAGCTAACCTAATTATCATCTGCTCTGTGTGGGCGCATGTCCTACAACAGTCTAATCACATCAAGAGGGATATAATTTATCACCGTTGTATACACTCAAGATTTCAGACTTTATCAGTGGTGGGCCAACCTTTCGGGCGTAATGACCACGAATTCGCGTTATAAGAGCATCAGACTTTATCAGTATCATGGTAAGGTTATAAGAGCAATGAATAGACCTATGTGGGCGTGACTTGGATTTATAACGCCTTTTCTTACTTCTACATTGTTAAGAAACAAAGGCGAATCTTCTACAATTTTTTGTGTTGATCGTGACCTGTAATCGGCAACGCCTCTACAATACACAGACAGTTGTGTGTCACTCATGACCTTTAATCGGTGACACGGTGAAGCGTCTTGTGTTTACATGCCTCCATATGACATTTTCGCAACGTTTCCAGTTCTACGTTTCGGAGTGAAATTTTCAAGTAAACTTTGACATGGTTATGGCGACCTGTCCTGATTCATCATCATCAGCGATATCTGCATTATGAGAATTACAGTATGTTCCAGTTTTATATGCAAGTGCGAAATATCAAGTAGCTCTTTCCAACAAGAGTGACAGACAGTGTACCTTCGCGACGACAGAGGGAACAAGTGGGTAACTTGCGCTGTTTCCAGTTTCCAGTGCTGTGTACGATCACATAGCATACTGTTTCCAGTTTCCAGTTTCCTATGCTGTGTATGACAACATAGCATGCTGTGTCAGGGTGTAGTGAGAGTTGACATGGGACTCTGCTTATGTTGTGTCATCTTTGATGTTGATGCCCATCGATTGTAACAAGAAAAGAAGGAACTTTGCTATTTGCAAGATAAGTGGTTGTGTTGTTGTGAAAACTGTGTTTATGTATGCATGCTATCAAGTCTTCTCATATTGCACATTATATATTCTATTAACTGTTTAGTATAGGTTTTAGTGCATAATAATTGAGAATTGAAATATTTATTGTGTGAGGTGGAAATTAATTATCTAAATTTCCAGGGACATAAACTTATTATAATTAATTTTGATATGGATGCTAAGTGGTGTGATGTAGATCCTACAGATATAAGACCTATGTTGGAGTATGCATTGGTGGTAGGAAGAGATAAAAAGGGATTGAGAGGCCCACGACTTGGAGCATGGGTGATGGAGGATTTTTTGATTAATGTTTCAGCATCCCTAGAGTCATTTGCTGAACATAACTTTAAGTTAGTTTGTAATTTTGTAATGGCTAGCGATTTGGTTGATTTGCTACGGCACATTCGTGTGTGTTTGTGCAACAATATATAGAGATTGAACACGGACATATTGTGCAAAGTATATTCAAGATAATCCACAACAGTGTTTCTGACCTGCATAAAAGGGAATTGAATATTGAGAAACAAACAAAAGTAAACAAACAGAGTGCTTTACAGGAAAGTGATAAGTTTTTACAAGATGATGCTGAAAAGAAAAAATTACAAGAAACAGTGTCTAGGCTCACAAGTGAGTTACAGAAATCAAACTTGGATCTTGCTAATGTAACAACAGCATTAGACTCTGCAGGCAGTAAAGTAAAAGATTTGGAAGTTCAGATAGAACATATGAATAGCGTAATGGGTAATCTCACTCGAGAAATTCAAGAGAAGAATGATATTTGTGAGAAATTAAAAGTTCAAACCAAGAAATGTGAAAACTTATGTAATGAAACACTTACTGGCTTATTGTGTGACAATGTGATTGTTAGTCACCGACTTAAAGAAAAGTATTTTGTACCTCCCGAGAATGTTAATGAGCTTGGGAATGGCCAGAATAGTAACACTAAGGAACTTCAGATGGATTTAACACAGTTGAGTGCTAATGAAGAAAAGGATGATAGGGAAAGATTAGAAGAGTTAACGATGTACAAAAGGAAAATGACTGATATTGAGAAATTACTCATGCAGGAGAAGAGTAAGCTTTTAACATCTAATAACTTAATTAAGAAACAAACTGAAGACATCTCACTTAGAAATGCTGAGATTAGTGATCTGAGAAATAGAGTTTATGGTTTGGTAGATGTGGTTTTAGGTATTAAGGGTTTGTCTACTGTCAATGTTGACAAAGGTAGACAGAATGTTTATCACCAAATAAAACAAGCAAGAAGCCAGCCCTTTACACAAGCTGAGACGAAAGTCGAACATGATGGACGGAGATCACTACGTGGCAAATACAATTTCCCACGTACTACTTCTGGTAACATTACTGACTCGTGGCGTCAGGCCAGCAAAGATAATTCTGCTATAACAGTCAGTTCTATAGATTGCAAAAAAAATGGAGATAAATTTCAAGGCAGATCTAAAAAGACCAACCATTATTCTGATTATGGAAATACTGATAAACAGATAATAAGGGACAAAGCTATTAGTAAGACTTGTACCCAAAATAAAACTCAACATGTTGATAACCATAAGAATTTAGTTATCACTGGTACTGATCAATTTAGTAAGCATATTGTTACAAAGGAGAATAAAAACAGTTTTGGTGAAAGAAATAACTACAATAAAGGTTATCAGCCTTATAATGATGATTCTAGAACACAACAAAATCCATCGGTTAGATATTTTTATAGAAGTAGAAATACTAATCATAATAATGTTGCACAACAAAAGAACAAACTTGGTTATAAACAAGGTAACAGTAAGGGTATTGTTTCAAATACTACTGCTTGTTATGCATTTTGAGTTCGAGAGAATATCTCGTTGTGTGTAAGTAGGATTTTATTTCAGCCTACTGTTGTGATGACCTTCATTTCTGTCAGGATGTCTTATCCTTCTGTGTTATCTGCTGTGTGACGAGGAAATGATGGCATCATATAGAAACCAGACGTTTTCACTGCCACACGTTTGGGTAAATGTAAGACTAACTTTCCGTTTTACTTCAATAAATCTCACAAGTTGATTGAAATAGACATTTTCATTTATATTTTCCCACAGTATTCGGCTTGTTAAGAATCTTCGCACCGAAGTTATTTTTTACTGTGAGAGGAATGTGGGTCAACCTGTGACCAGGTGTCTAGTCAAGCGCAACCCAGCCAGCCTGTTGACACGGTGTTGTATGACATCGCCCCGTGCGGTTTTACAGAATGCTATCGAGGACCGCGGATTTGTGACCTATTTATTTTTTTTTGTTTGTTTAGGAGTTAGTTTAAGATTGCTATAGTGTTTTTTACACTTAATTTATTTTTTGGTTAATGAATTACTGTATTGTATAGTAACTTACATTACATAATGTCTTAGGTATTGTGTATGTTCATATGTATGCACTGTTGTGACTGTCATTATTTACATGATTGTTTTGTTGATAAACATTGCATGTGTTATGATTGCAATGAAATTATGACATATCACTTTGTAGTGACTTATCTTTAATTTTTGTAATGAGATTGTGGATTTGTGATTTTTTCATACGCTAGTCGGAAGACTATTCCACTTAGACCATATTATGTATGACCATAGGTGCTACGTTGTGAAGTTGAAGCAATGATAGTTAATTCATCAAACATTGATATGTTTTGCAGCGTTGATTCTTAGGAAAATTTTGGATTTGATGAGATTGCCAGCCCTATGCACAAACTCATTAGCGTCGAATATGCGTTAGTTGTTTCAGAGAGTCTTGTTATTCATTAAATTTATTTTTTTCTTTTCTTATATTCTGGTGCTATGTCTAATTAATATTACCATATACAGAGGTTATATGCAGTAACTATTGTGTTGTGAAATGTAATTTTGAAACTAAACTTGTATGTGTTAGTTATGATTTTGTATTTGTATTTGTAAACATATTTTGAAACATTGATTTCTGTTATTTTTTGCCATGTGTTTTTTTTCTGCTGAATTCTGTTTAAACTAGTATGTGTTTATTATGAGTCTACTTAAGAATTGGAATTCTTTTTTGTTAGATGTCATTCATTTGGTTAAAGATGATTTCATTTTGGTATATTAGTTATAGATTTAATCAAGAAAAAATTAAAATACTATTTTTATTTAACTTAGCTTTAAAGAAACTTTTTTGTACTGTAATTTTTTTTTTTTGGAAATGTATTTTTCTTTGACATTGTTATATTTTTTCTGCGCCAAAGCGCTTAATTAGGTGTAATAATATATGTTGATATTCCATTTAAAATAGTAATTTTTGTTTTGTTTTGAGATTGTGATAATTTTATATATCGCACTTTTTTGTGTGATGTCTGTGATAAATCATTTTAGTTATGAATAAGTTTTGTAATTTAGCTAAAATTATTTATTATGCGTTAGTTACTTGGATTGTTGTTGGGATGTATTGTTGTCGTTTTTCTATGCATTCATTATTTTGTATTTCCTTCTTCCTTTTCGGATGATTCTTCGTTTCACTCCATTTCTTTGGAAGCGGTCTATACTTGGGTTATGCTTCCATATTTCATGCAAATGTTACTTGATACTATTTGTATACGTTTACTTCTTACACTTCTTATACTTCCATACTTTGTATTCTTACGTATTGTAATATGGATTAGTATATGTAATTATTAGTGACAGTTCTATGTATTTCATGCAAGGAATTGATTAGCTTAATTGTTACAATTAGGTATTATGGATCTTTCTTCCTATTTCGATTTCTTTGTTGATTTTCTGTGCTGATCGTGCTTCTTTTGTTTGATCTTGACTTTACTTTCTATTTATTGTGTCATGTTTGGTCTACAGTAATAATACTTAACTTTGTTTGTAAATGATTATTTCGGTGTATTTAGCAGATTATTATGGGTAATTTGTTTATTGTACACTTGTTTTATTATTTGGCGATGTATTATTTTGACCTTATCATAAGGCTATTGTTGTAAGCATATATTAGAGCTTAGCCGACCCCTCATTTGTCGGTGATGTAGTTTTTTCAAAAAAATGATAAATCATTTTTTTCTCCGGACCGGGTGGTAACTGTTAAGGTCAAAGGGGAATGATACGTACTATACTGATTATACAGTGTGAATTCAGGGTTGTCGCACTTGTTAGCTGGTTTAATTGTGAGTTGTTTAAACATTTATATGTTAGAAAACAGAGTGTACAGAAAGCGTGTGAGCGCTGGTCATGTAGTTATTCTGTACTGGTTTCGGCCGGCTGTGAATAGCTCACGGGGAGTCCGTGAACAGCCGAGTCCGGTGTCTGTTTGTGCGGGAGATGTGTCATCCCGTGGCAGTCTAAGTTGGGCGGTTGACTGGAGTCAGCCCTGTATCTTGTGTGTGTTCCCAAGGGTAGTGTAAGGGAACGATATTTGGCCATTTTTCGAGGTGTACTAGTACTTGCCTATGTAGATGTGATAAATCTGCAGATAAGATGTGATAAATCTGCAGATAAGATGTGATAAGGGAAGAATAAGGTGTACTTTATGTTAAGGACATGTTCTGAGGCCTTGGTGTATACAGGCCGATGTTTTGGGATCATATTTACCTCCCTGGTAGATTTCTATTGTGCAGGAACGGCGCTAGGAGATAGTTAGGCCATTGTTCCTTATGAAGGGAGAGTTATCGAAAAGATTATAAGGCCAGGAGTTGTGTAGGCCAGATTACTTATAGACTACAGAGAGGACAGTCTTTTGAGTATATATAGATTTAAGGATCCATGAACAGATATCAGAGTTATTGAAGAGATTATAAGGCCAGGAGTTGTGTAGGCCAGATTACTTATAGACTACAGAGAGGACAGTCTTTTGAGTATATATAGATCTAAGCCTGGGTGGCGTTTTGTAACTGCAGTGTCAGCAGTCGTTCTGGTGGAACATTAGAACTGCGAATATATATAGATCTAAGCCTGGGTGGCGTTTTGTAACTGCAGTGTCAGCAGTCGTTCTGGTGAATTTACTGATGTAACATTAGAACTGAGATGTAAACAGGGTTTACATCATACTGAACAGCTGTAACATTCTGCGCAATTGATTATTATTGATTTTTGTGTATCCTGTTGTACCTGTGTAGTGTATCGTATCGGATTGATGTTGCTGTGTGAATAAATCATGTGCTGTCAATTGGAAATGAACACTAGTCTGATTCGTTGATCTATGCTTGACAGTACAGGGTGAGTGACTGTACCTTTCATACCACTCACTATAGACTTTATACACAGGGACAATACAGAGCTAACCTAATTATCATCTGCTCTGTGTGGGCGCATGTCCTACAACAGTCTAATCCCATCAAGAGGGATATAATTTATCACCGTTGTATACACTCAAGATTTCAGATTTTATCAATACTGTACCCCAGTATGGCTTCATATTTGAAAGACTAGGTCTAAGTTGACCTGTTACACACATAAGCCTAAGAATCATCTTTATGGATCCGCAATGCAGGTGGAATATGGTTTGGCAGAAAATATATATTTAATCTCAGAAGCTTGTGTAAACTGAGAGTGACCTGATTATCGAGGCTCGCGACCTGCGGCCTGATTTCGTTGTCATCATATTGGTCCGTGTTTACGGCAAATATTCTTCACCAGAATAAAGTATCTGGCATGTGAGGCCAGTCTGAAGTCTTTTTGCTAATTGTAGGACAATGGCATTGACTTTGTTTAAATAACCGATATCGCCCGTACTAAGCAATATATTTGCTAGGGCTTACCTGAGGGGGCTCAGTCAGGAATTAGAGCTATTGCATAAACAGTAAACATTGGTCAAGACATTGTTACATGTCTGGGATCTGTGATGCCTGAAGCTGACCTTTGTAACTACACATATTATGTCCACGATCTTATACTATTGACTGTTTCGTCCATCATCATCGTATTATCGTACGTTATGAATAAATATTGTAAACGTCAGCAGCATTCCCTAATTCACTGACTTCTACTTGTGGTTGTGTGAGTTAATGTAAAGACGTCCAAGAGCCTTTACGACCTTCGTGTTATCAGCACTGTTAATTACTCACTTACACAATCAACCACATTGTTATACAAGTACTACACGTCTGAATCTACATGAATACTGACATGATGTGTGTGTCTACTATACCCTGGCGGCACCTCACGCTAGTGACCTAAATTCCCGCTACAACTTGGTACTGTCCAGGACAACACGACACGCTCAACGTACTAACATTCATAACACATCAAAACAGTACGTTACATCTGGGCATTTACACTGAACAACCTTTTACATCTCTAGTCAAACAGACTTTTACATCTGGTGGACCAGATTCGTAGGTTTTTTTTTTGTCAACGACACGGATTTTCCTGCCCACATCTGGATTTATGCTTCCGGAAAACAAGATTGACGTTTAGTTGTCAGCTACACAGTAGGAAATAGGTCAACGTCCGCTGACCGACGTATACATTTATGGATGATACAGAATTGCTGCATGGACCACAGCTGCTGCAGAATTGCAACATGAACCACAGCTGCTACAATAGTGCTACATAGACCACAGTTGCTGACAAAGTTGTTTAACACTGTGACAATCGTCGAAGGACATATGTGTCAAAGTTCACGTCACAATTTTACGTGCAAGCTCGGATTGTAAACAGAGAACAGTTCAACCTGTTGTTTACTACGACATTCTACAAACATTCTCAACTGAAGTCGAGTTTGGTTTGATAGCTTCACTTTGGGAGACTACTACACCTGTTGTAAAGTTACGGTGACCTTCAACATTGGAACGTCTACTAGTGTTTACAAGTGTACTGCAATGAACTGCATCTTTCCGGTTGTAGAGGATTACGCTTAAAGATAAGTGGCCTGGTTTTACATGTTAAACTGAGCCTTTATTTTGTGTGCAAATAAGCCTTCCTCGTTACACATTCATTAAATGCATTCTATTGTTTACTTGTTCTTTGTTTACTTGTTGAGTTAGTGTGTATTTTTTTGGGCGGGTTTAGGTTGGAGGGTCTTACAGTAAATATCCCACTCAACCGAGGGTTACTGTAAGCGTTCTTTAGGGATTGTGCATATTTCTCACAGTGGAAATTGCAAGCGACTTTTGTTGCTATTTATTTATTTATTTTTCTTAGCTGTGACGAGATGTGTTAGTGTTGTTTTCGTTATTTTTTCTCCGTACTTTAGTTTTTGATTCGTTTTGTTTGTATTTGTCTGCCTTCTCTTTTCTATTGTTAATTTCTTTACACCCTTTTGTTTATACACTGTGTTGTCAGTGTATTAGTGTGAATTTTTCGCAGTTATCATTGTGATTTTTCACAACATTTTATTTAGTTAAGCTGTATTTGCTTTTGACCTCTGTGAATGTTTTCGTTTGTTTAGATGCTTGTCTTTGTTTAGTTATCGTGATATTGTTGATATATACAGTCTTCATGTATACTTGATCATGTACTATTATTCATATGATGCAAATTATATACTGAGTTGATTAATAGTGACTTTATAAATAAGGTAACTTAGTCTTTATAAAAGACTCATCTCTCACTGAGATTGGGATAACTTGTGTTGCTATTTCAGATATATTGACAGCACATTTGTAGACAGGATGTCTACATTAGATTACTTTATCGCGCAAGGGATAGCCCTTGGAAAAACTGAGGAGAAGTTGGAGGATTTTGCGCTTGCTCAATATGCCAAAGCACAAAAGGCTGAAGAGAAAAAGATTCAAGCGCAGCTAGACAGAGAAGCTGAAGAAAGGAAGATTCAGCTAGACACAGAATTTGAGGAGAAAAAGTCACAAAGAGAGGCTGAAGAGAAAAAGATTCAAGCGCAGCTAGAAAGAGAAGCTGAAAAAAGGAAGATTCAGAAAGACAGAGAATTTGAAGAGAAAAAGCATCAAAGAGAACTTGAAGAGAAAAAGCATCAAAGAGAAGCTGAAGAAAGGAAGATTCAGCAAGACAGAGAATTTGAAGAGAAAAAGCATCAAAGAGAACTTGAAGAGAAAAAGCATCAAAGAGAACTTGAAGAAAAACTCTTGGCTTTCGAAGTAGAGAAGTTGAAAGTGACTAATATAGAGAGTTCTCAAGCGACTTCTTCGAGCACAAAAAGTCATGATTATAAGGTCAAACTTCCTCATTTTAATCCTACAAAAGATGACATAACGTTCTATCTAGATAGACTAGAACTTAATTGCGTAACATATAAAGTAGATAAGGCACAATATGCTAGACAACTGTTGAATTCACTTACAGGTGAACCATTAAGTATTATAATGGCAATAGAAGAACATGATAGGACTAACTATGAAGTTGTCAGAGCAGCCTTATTGAAAAGATATCAGCTTAAAGAAGATGATTACCGTCTTCGTTTTAAGACTATGTTACCAGAATCTGGTGTAGAGTTCTCGGACTTTATAGGAAAGATACGCCTTACTTTCACTAGATGGATATAGTTGTCTAAGACTGAACATACTTATGAGTCACTTATGGACTTGTTGCTTAGAGACAAAGTAATGTCATCTGTTAATGAGTCTTTTCTTGCCTTTATACACGAACGTAAACCTAAGGACATAAAAGAAATGGAACAATATTGTTGTCAATATGTCACTGCTCATCCACAACAAACGATTAGCAATAGTAAGATTAAAGAAGGTTTACCCGTGGCTTCTGCGACTCCATACAATTCTAATTTCGGAGGTAAAGTTAAAAGTACTCAGCGCAACTTCGATAAGAAAAGTAAGCGTAACTTTGCACAGGATCAAAGTGATTCATGCCAAAGAGGCTCGTCTTCTAGGAATTGAAGGCAATCTGATAGCCCTCATAATTATGGTTCCAACAAATTTGGTAACTTTCGAAGGGGTAGCCACAATAAAAACTATCCACGCTATAATTCTTCGGGAAGACAGCAGTATCAGTCTGATAGATATTTTCATCAAGGTGTAAATCACAATCACAATTGTGAAAACTGCAGTTCAAACCAAAATAATAATAGCAATAGGGGTAATTGCCATAATTCCAAAGGAAATAGTAATCGAGGTAGATGGCAGCATAATAATAACAGATCATGTCATCATACTAACAGTGCTGAACAAGAGTCACAAGGAGTTAGTAATGAACAAAACAATAGTTAATCTAACGCTAGTGCTAGTTTTTGTTCTGCCTTTGATTTTGGGAGAGCATCACAATGCCCACAGTGCACCACTTTATTTGAACCTACTACTATATCCACCTTGAGTTGCGGTCATCCTCTGCACGCTCTTCCTGCCGCAGCGGCGCATGACGGGAGAGGATCTCTTATTCACTACATAGGGGTCTAGTGAATAATGATCCAGTCTCAGTCCTGTTTGATTCTGGATGTACCACTATTGGGGCTAGACAATCTCTAGTAGATCCTTCATGTGCCACTGGAAGAGTGATCAAATGTGTAACATTTGGTGGCACAGTGGAGAAATACTCTACCGCTATCATCCGTATAGCTACTCCCTTCTTTACGGGAGAGGTCCAAGCGTGTCTGCTTCCGAATCCTATTGCGGATCTTATCGTCGGGCGTATACACGGCATTAAAGAGTGTACCCCGCAGCAGATTATTGCTTGGGAAGAACATAACTTAGAAGCTGCTAATGCAGTTATCACGAGAGCACAGGCTCAGAATATGCCTCAGACTTCAGCGATAGAAGGTGTTGAGGTACGTGATCGAGATGATCCTGATGTGATTTCACGTGACTCTTTTATCAAAAGTCAACAGGAAGACATTTCGTTAAAAAAATTCTTCGTTCTGGCAAAAAAGGTGACCGAAATAAGAACACAGATCACAAATCGTGGATCACTATGAAAAATGGCGTACTAGTGCGTATGGTACAACACTCTGACATGGCTATACATTCACAAATTCTTGTTCCGAAAGACATGAGAGTTAGAATACTGCATCATGCTCACGACTCCCAATGCGCTGGTCATATGGGATTTTCACGTACGAAGTCGAGAGTTCTTGCGGCTTTCTTTTAGCCATTCGTCAACAGAGACATACGTCTTTATTGTCGCTCGTGTAGAGTATGTCAAGAGGTAAAATCGAAAGGTCCTCGCCATGCAGCACCTATCCAGGCTGTGGACATTCCTATCCGTCCATTTCAGAAAATGGCGATAGATATCATTGGTCCTTTCAAAATAAAATCAGCCAGAGGACATCAATTTATTCTTACATGTGTTGACATGTGTACTCGATGGCCAGAGGCCATACCTCTGAAGAGCATTTCGACTGCCGATATTGCAGACGCTCTTTGGATGATATTTTGGCGCTTGGGATTCCCTAGGGAAATCTTGTCAGACCATGGCACCCAACTGATATCTGAGACAATGTCGCAAGTGATGTCTACTCTTAATATTAAGAGATCACTGAGTAGTATTTATCATCCTATGTCTAATGGACTAGTCGAACGTCTCAATAGAACTCTCAAAAATTTACTTGGGAAAATAACTGAGGATCATCCTCAGAAATGGGACAGTCTTACCCGCTGCTCTCTTTGCTTATAGAGAGGTTCCTAATGAACATACCGGGTTTTCTCCTTTCGAGCTCGTCTTTGGCACGCATCCGCGCGGCCCAATGTCCTTGCTTCACGATCTAATAGCTGCCGATGATATTAGTGATGACACACAATCTTCTTACGAGTACGTCATTGCCCTCAGGCAGAAAATCATTAAAGCTTGCAAATTAGCATCTTCCGCATCTGAATTTGCTAAAGCAAAGGCAAGACAGTTTGCAAAAAAATAGATGCCTACGTCAACTTTGTCCTGGAGACAAAGCATTTGTATTACTTCCTTCCAGGGAAAATAGACTTCTTATTGGTTGGAAAGGTCCTTTTGAGATTGTATTTAAAATTTCTGATGTCGACTATGTCGTCGATATTGACGGAAAGCATAACACTTTTCACATAAATATGCTTACGGAATTTTATGAACGTCCAGAGTACTTACAACCTATCTTTCAAGTGACGGACGACGCTACGGTCGCTTGTGGCCATTACTCATCGCTGTCTGTCATACAGGATGAGGAATCTACTTTCTCTGATGTTAATCTTCCTCTTCCGATGATTCCACTTCATTCTACGGAATCATGGAAGGATGTTGCAATTTCACCTAATTTATCAACTAAGGAACAGTCACAAATCTCTTCCATGTTACAAGCATTTCAGGATGTTCTCACGGACATTCCTGGACACACTACAGTCATTGAACATGACATTGTATTGACTGACCATACTCCTATCAGGATCAGACCTTATCCTATTCCTATCCACTTCCAAACTCAAGTCGAGAAAGAGTTGGATGAAATGATAAAGTTAGGAATAATTGAACCCATCCAATTCGGCATACTCATCGTCTATGGTTATTGTCCGAAAGAAAGACAATAACATATGCATTTGCGTCGATTACCGTAAACTAAATCAAGTAACGAAGTTCGATGCAGAACCTATGCCTCTGTTGGATGAGTTACTTACTAGACTGTCCAATTCTCGTTTCTTTACAAAGCTGGACTTGTCTAAAGGATACTGGCAAGTTCCTCTAACCGAACGAGCCAAACCTTTCACTGCTTTCTCCACACCTAGGGGTTTGTTCCAATGGAACGTTATGCCTTTTGGCCTTATGAATGCCCCAGCTACATTCGTACGCATGATGCGTCGAATACTGGCATATCGTTCTGATGTAATTGCATACATAGACGATATCAGTCTTTTTAGCGATTCTTGGGAAGATCACTATCTGGGATTAGATGAACTGTTGTCTACTCTACGTGAGCATAATTTGACAGCTAAACCCTCTAAAGGCTATGTTGGGTTTAGTGAAATTTCGTTTCTTGGTCATCGTGTTGGTCATGGTCTCTTGAAAACAGAAGACCACAACACTTCTAAGATACTGAACATCACTATTCCTAAGACTAAAAAACAGATCCGTAGTCTCTTGGGCCTAATACAGTTCTACGGAAGATTCATTCCGAATCTTTCCTCTATTACGGCACCTCTCTCAACCCTATTGAAGAAAGGGTCTCCTAATATGGTGCGTTGGTCCCAAGAATGCCAATCTTCATTGGATCAGATTAAATCATTATTTTCGTCTCCTCCTATTTTAAGACTACCTGCAGCCGATAGGACGTTTGTCCTTCGTAGTGACGCCTCAGCAATAGGGATCGGGGCGGCACTGATGCAATAGTATTCTGAGACTCTGCATCCTGTAATGTATGTCTCGAGAAAACTGAATGTGGCAGAAAGGAATTATTCTGTTCTAGACCGAGAATTGCTAGCTATGGTCTGGGCAATACTTAAACTCCAAAGATTCCTTCTCGGCGCGCATTTTGTAGTAGAAACCGACCAAAAAGATCTCACAGCTATGCAGAATAAGGATTTGAAGAGTTCGAGATCCACTCGATATGCTATTGCTCTTCAACCTGTTCATTTCACGGTACGAGCTATCCGTGGTTCGGATAATGTGATGGCAGACATATTGTCTCGATGCCCACATGAAGCTACTTAGCTCTTTTGTCTAGATCCACTGTTACATATCTAAAGTTATGATCTATTCTTACAATAACAGGCTTCTGTAACACTTGTTGTCACTTTGTTTAAACTCATGGTTATGTATTGATTTCTTGCTTTCTCTGTTACCGTCTTCGGTAAAACAGAGGAAGGCTTTGTTTCATATGAAATAAAGGTCGAAAAAATTAATGCGGCCACATTTATAGTTTAGATATATATTAAGTGACTATGGTACATTATAATATTCTAAGAAGTGTACTATTTGTATTGTTCCCAGCAAACCGGTGTGATATGTTGGAACGCTGTATATCTACAAGGACTTCTATAGACGTCCTAATGTTCCTTGAGGATCTTGCTTACAAGACATCGCCGGAATAGAGCATCGTCTTGGTCTTCTGACGTCATCAGATATTAGTTCTATACACATGTATAATCATATGTTTGTAAAAAGAATTTAGAAATGTTGTTAATGATTGACCATTTGAATTTATGGCTATATACTCATTATACGTCGTGAGATTTCGATGTTGGTGTAATTTCTTAATGGAAATTGTCATTCACATTTATAAACATTGATATGAATTTTTGTTGTAACATTACCTGCACTTTTGAGTTGGTTGGTAACACCTCCCCGGATATATTTACTTTGAGAAAATAGTTTCTCCTATCTAGTGAGATTTTTTCTTCTCACCAGACGCTCTACTGGGCGTCGATTGGATCTGACATTATGATGTTATATTTTTGGTGATCCTTTCATCGGCGCATTACTCATGCGTTATGAGCTTAATGCACCTGACTCATAGATGTATTTCAAAAAAAAAATGTGCCATTTTTTTCCCCCGGGAGGTGTGGTAATGTTGCCGTCATTTTTGACGGTGGAAAAAACACCAATCTAATGTATGTTTTGTTTAATGTGATCAAAGAGAGATAAATGTTTATTATCTTTCTGTGACAGGTTTGACTGGTGATTATCTTCCCCTGTCTTATGTTGTCCTGTCTCAGGCATGTCTTAGAGTTGACATGTCTTAAGTCTATTTATAGGACCATATACGGAGTATCTTTATCACCCGTTTGGGCGGAAACGCCTGGTCTGGGTTTGCATCGATCTGGTCCATGCTCTTTGGGCATGCGCGGGTCTTGGCGGCAAAAGCCGGGAGACTGATTCAGAGAGAGTGTACCTGAGGCTTAGAACGGATGTACCGATCCGTAGATTTCTCTCTTCCAAGTTTTCGATAGGGATTGGAAATTCTGGGAATGACTGTTTTGTCATTCTTCCGTCCCTGAGTGTTTCTTTATGCCAGTATTGGCTGTGTTGTGTTACCTTAGAGTGTAAGGATTCTATGAGAAGGTAACTGAAAAATTATTCGATCTTTTCGTCTCGTTTAGATCTTACAGGTACATTTATCGCTGATGGCGACATAGTGAGCGAAGCTCACAAGGAGTTATTATTCTGTACCCCAGTATGGCTTCATATTTGAAAGACTAGGTCTAAGTTGACATGTTACACACATAAGCCTAAGAATCATCTTTATGGATCCGCAATGCAGGCGGAATATGGTTTGGCAGAAAATATATATTTAATCTCAGAAGCTTGTGTAAACTGAGAGTGACCTGATTATCGAGGCCCGCGACCTGCGGCCTGATTTCGTTGTCATCATATTGGTCCGTGTTTACGGCCAATATTCTTCACCAGAATGAAGTATCTGGCATATGAGGCCAGTCTGAAGTCTTTTTGCTAATTGTAGGACAATGGCATTGACTTTGTTTAAATAACTGATATCGCCCGTACTAAGCAATATATTTAAGAAGAAATCATCACAGCAATCAAAGGGTTAAAGAACGGCAAAGCTCCGGGCCATGATAACTTAAATGCAGAGCTATTTAAGACAGACCCTGAGCTAGCAGCAGAACTATTATAACCACTATTTGCACAAGTCTGGAAAACGGGGACAACACCATCAGAGTGGAACAAAGGAATAATTGTCAAATTGCCCAAGAAGGGAGATCTTGCAGACTGCAATAATTGGAGAGGAATCACTCTTCTCTCAGTTCCCAGCAAAATACTAGGCAGGATAATTATACAGAGAATTTCAAAGGCAGTAGACCACAAACTGAGGAAAGAACAAGCAGGATTTAGAAAGAACAGGAGATGTGTAGATCATATATTCACTCTCAGGAACATTATAGAGCAGTGCTCAGAATGGCAAAGAATGCTTTACATTAATTTTGTTGATTTTGAAAAGGCTTGTGATAGCATACATAGGGACAGTTTATGGAAAATACTGAGGGCTTATGGAATTCCAAGCTGCATAGTGTCAATCATAAAAAGCCTCTATGCCAACTTTACGTGTAGTGTTGGGCAGAGCAACCTAACCTTTGAGGTGAAGACAGGAGTACGACAGGGATGCCCGTTATCAACCACTCTATTTTTAAAAGTCATAGACTGGGTAATGCGCCAGACAACAGAGGGCAGTCCAAGAGGAATAAGATGGACAACATTTTCTACATTGGAAGATCTGGAATATGCAGATGACATTGCACTACTAGCACATTCACATCAACACATCCAGGAAAAGAAGGATAGACTTAATAAGTTTAGCCAGCAGGTGGGCTTGAATATCAATTTAAAGAAGTCTGAGGTCATGACGCTCAATGTGAGCAACCCTGAGCCCATATCAGTAAGGAATCAGCAATTGGTACAGACAGATACCTTCACATACCTAGGAAGCATAGTAACACCAGACGGTGGGGCAGGCAAAGACATCAACATCAGAATGAATAAGGCAAGAACAGCCTTCTTTAGCCTAAACAACATCTGGAAGTCCTCCCAATACAGCACAAGCACAAAATTAAGATTATATCAGAGCTGTGTGCTTTCTGTGCTTCTCTATGGTGCGGAATGCTGGAGAGTTACAGAGAAGGAAATGTCGAAATTGTCCTCTTTTCACACAACATGCCTAAGAAAAATTCACCGAATTTTTTGGCCAAATACCATCACTAACCAAGATCTGCTTACTCGTAGCAAGCAAGAGGACATGCACACCATCATAGCTGGCAGACGCTGGAGCTGTGTTGGTCATGTCCTCAGAAGAGACCCCGATGCCATCACAAGAACAGCTATGCTTTGGACCCCTGAAGGAAAACGAAAGAGAGGCCGACCAAAAACAACCTGGCGGAGGACTGTGGAGGCTGAGATGCAAAGAATGAACCAGAGTTGGGGCACTGTACGAAGGATGGCCACCGACCGAGCAAAGTGGAATCAATTTGTTATTGCCCTACAAGACGCCACTAGGCGTGATGGCCACTGACTGCTTTGACGGTCGGTGGCTAAGGATCAAAGAAGTAGAAGAAGCAATATATTTGCTAGGGCTTACCTGACGGGGCTCAGTCAGGGATTAGAGCTATTGCATAAACAGTAAACATTGGTCAAGATATTGTTACATGTCTGGGATCTGTGATGCCTGAAGCTGACCTTTGTAACTACACATATTATGTCCACGATCTTATACTATTGACTGTTTCGTCCATCATTATCGTATTATCGTACGTCATGAATAAATATTGTAAACGTCAGCAGCATTCCCTACTTCACTGACTTCTACTTGTGGTTGTGTGAGTTAATGTAAAGACGTCCAAGAGCCTATACGGCCTTCGTGTTATCAACACTGTTAATTACTCACTTACACAATCAACCACATTGTTATACAAGTACTACACGTCTGAATCTACATGAATACTGACATGATGTGTGTGTCTACTATACCCTGGCGGCACCTCACGCTAGTGACCTAAATTCCCGCTACAACTTGGTACTGTCCAGGACAACACGACACGCTCAACGTACTAATATTCATAACACATCAAAACAGTACGTTACATCTGGGCATTTACACTGAACAACCTTTTACATCTCTAGTCAAACAGTCTTTTACAGAGGCGTATGAAGCGACACAGAGAAAGCCGAAAGGAATCTGTGTTACTGACTAACCTTCTTTCTTCTAGGAGAACTTCCAGATTTGACACCTGGAATGTTCGAAGATTAAACGAACAAGGGAAAGTGGCACTAGTAGCAGCAGAAATGAAGGAATATAAAATCGAAGTTCTGGGACTGTGTGAAACAAAGTGGAAGGGGGTAAACAAGAAGAAACTCATCACAGGTGAATTGGTGCTGTCCTCAGGACATGAAGACGTAAGTTCACACCACAGTGAAGGGGTAGCTCTTATGTTATCTAAAGAAGCACAGAAAGCACTCATTGAATAGAAAGCCGTTGGACCCAGAATAATAACAGCTACCTTTAAAACAGCTAATAAGAAAATAAATGTAAATGTCATCCAATGTTATGCACCAACTAATGACAAAGAAGAGTATGTGAAAGAAGCATTTTATACTAGACTACATTAAATTATGGGAAAAGTAAACAGACGAGACATCACAATTTTGATGGGTGACATGAATGCAAAGATAGGTATAGTCAACACCGGCTTTGAAGAAGTTATGGGAAAACATGGGCTAGGAATAATGAATGAAAATGGGGAACTATTCTCAAACTTCTGTGCTTCAAATCAACTGGCTATAGGAGGAAGCATGTTTCCACATAAGAGAATACACAAGGCAACATGGATATCACCAGACCATAGAACAGAAATTCAGATTGATCATATATGCATAAACAAGAAGTTTAGATCATCATTGCAGGATGTAAAGGTATATAAAGGAGCAGTTGTGGCATCAGATCACCACTTTCTGATAGCCAAAGTAAAAATGAAACTCAAGAGATATGCAACAATGCAAAATTATAGACAATAATTTAATGTAGGACATCTAAGAAATCAAGAAACAAGAGACAAATTTGCGGTGACAATATCCAACAAATTCCAAGTGCTCCAACAGCTGGAAGATATAGCGAATACAGAAGCCTATTGGCAGCAAATCAAAACGGTATGGAATGAGACATGTGAAGAAATACTGGGGAAAAGGGAACGACAACAAAAAGCATGAATAACAACAGAAACCATCAATAAGATAAAAGACAGAAAAAAAAACAAGAAAGCAGATTTAAACACAAGCAAAACCAGAAGTTCCAATGCCAAGGTTCAAGAAGTGTACACAGAAGCAAACAAAGAAGTAAAAAGAAGTATCAAAAGAGACAAGAGGAAGTATATAAGGAGTTGGCAAGAGAGGCAGAAGATGCTGCAGCCAAAGGAAATATGAGAGAACTGTATAACAGCACAAAGAAGCTGACAGGGAAATATAAGCAAACAAGTTGCCTCATAAAAGACAAGAATGGAAAACTGCTCAGCAATACACAAGAGCAAATGAAGAGGTGGACAGAATATTTTGAGGACCTTCTCATTAGACCAGCTCCACAAAACCCCCCGGACATCCAGCCAGCAGAAGAAGAGCTACAAATTAACGGTGAAAGACCAACGAAGGAAGAAATAAAGAAAGCCATAAAGCTTCTAAGAGATGGAAAAGCATCTGGACCTGATGGCATTCCAGCAGAGGCCATCAAAGCAGATATCGACACGGCTACAGAGATGTTATTTAAGTTACTTGGTAAAGTCTGGGAAAAGGAAGAGATACCAGCAGAATGGAAGGAAGGATATCTGGTTAAGTTGCCTAAGAAGGGAAATTTAAAAGAGTGCACAAATTATAGAGGAATAATCTTACTTTCAGTGAGAGGAAAAGTATTAAACAGAATCATCCTTGAGAGATTAAAAGAGTCCATAGACAAGAAACTAAGAGATGAACAAGCAGGTTTTCGACAAAACAGATCCTGTACAGAGCAGATAGCCACTTTGAGAATAATAGTTGAACAAAGTCTGGAATGGAATTCACCACTATACATCGGATTTGTGACTACGAAAAGGCATTTGACAGTGTAGACAGAGAGTTACTTTGGAAATTGATGAGGCATTATAGAGTTCCCCTGAAGATCATTAATTTAATAAAGAAAACATATGAAGACATGATATGCAGAGTTCTTCATGAAGGACAGCTTACAGAACTATTTGGGATAAGAACAGAAGTGCGACAAGGATGCCTCTTGTCTCCATTTCTTTTCTTACTAGCAATAGACTGGGTTATGAGAACATCAACAACACCCAGCAGAAATGGAATCCATCGGACTCTGACTAAGCAGTTGGATAATCTGGATTTTGCAGATGACTTGGCTCTTCTGTCCCATAACCGTAATCACATGCAGGACAAAATGAAAACACTCGATGAGAGGTCACAGAAATTGGGCCTGAAAATACACAGGGAAAAGACAAAGATAATGAGAATAAATGCAGGTAATAAAAATAGGGTTGAACTTGAAGAAGCACCAATACAAGATGTAGAATCGTACACATATCTTGGCAGAAATATAGACAAAGTTGGAGGGACAGACAGTGATATCAAAATAAGAATACAAAAAGCAAGAGGAGCTTTCATTGCATTGGGAAATATATGGAGATCAAGAGAAATCGGATCCAACACGAAAATAAGAATCTTCAACTCAAATGTGAAGTCAGTCCTATTGTATGGCTCTGAGACATGGAGAACAACAAAGACAACAACCAAAAACCTACAGACTTTCATAAATGGGTGCTTGCGTAGAATAGAGGGATTAAAATGGTATGACAAGGTTACAAACGTGGAACTGAGGACAAGAACTAAACAAGTGCCAGTAGAACAAGAGATGAGAAGAAAACGATGGCGATGGATAGGACATACACTAAGGAAACCTTTTGATAGCATTACAAGGCAGTCCTTGTTCTGGAACCCCCAGGGCAAGAGAGGCAGAGGTAGACCAAGAAGTACATGGAGCTGGAAACAGAGATGAAAATGATAAGGAGAACGTGGAAAGAACTTGAGATGATGGCACGTGATAGGAGGACATGGCATGTGTTTGTTGAAGGCCTATGCTCCTTTGGGAGTGGAGGGTTATAGATAGATAGATTTTCAGCCTCGGGAATGTGATGAGATTACCGTTCTTATCTCTAACTAGTGTAATGTTGTTTGCGCGGCGTTTTCCGCTGATATTTTGTATAATGTGCTCCGTTCTTTCATCTGTGCTGCTTCTGCTGCCTTCTTGCAAGGTTATCATTCCCTTTGTCGGCTCGGTTTTGACGTTTCATTTTCTTGTTCAGGTGACTGTACTGTTTGCTTTTAACTACCTTTAACCTAGGGAACGTTGCTTCTATTTTCTTTCTTTTGATTTCTTTTCTCATTCCAATGATTTTAAATGTTTCTGGTGTTATTCAATCTTGCATCCTCCTTGCCTGGAATCCCATGCATGATTTACTGCTTTCTCTTTATATTGTTGAAACTGTATCGAATTTTCGGACAGTATCCTCGGTTGCTGTCTATTCCTGGCTTTTAGCAGTTTGGTAACGTTTCCTGACAACTGCCATATAAGATTTTCTGATAAATTGAATTTTCTATGTAATGATGTCTAAACTGTTTTTTTTTTTTTTATCTTTGGCCAAGTAATTCTGATCTTCATCTTTATTCTTGCTACTTCTAGGTAGTGATCACTTCCCACATCTGCGAATCTTCTTACTTTCACTTCTCATTTTCATTGTAATCTGTTTCAGTTTTCCTGTCTCGTTCATTGTTCCTACGTTTCAAACTACTGTACTACTTTTGTGTTTATAGATCGAGACGTCCGTTTTCATGTCAGTGTCTTCCTTTCGGCTTTCACCGCTGGCAGTCATACAAGTCACAGTCTACGGATGTACTTATTCTTCTTCTTTGATCCTTAGCCGCCGACTGTCAAAGCAGTCAGTGGCCATCACACCTAGTGGCGTCTTGTAAAGCAGCAACTAACTGCTACCACTCTGCTCAGTCGGCGGCCATCCTTCGTGCAGTGCCCCAGCTCTGGTTCATTCTTTGACATCTCTGCCTCCACAGTTCTCCACCAACTTGTTTTTGGTCGGCCTCTCTTTCGTTTTCCTTCAGAGGTCCATAGTATAGCTGTTCTTGTGATGGCACCACGTCTCGCAGCAAAGTGTACTCCTCAGTTGCTAAAACTCACACCCTGGAGGACTAGGTTGTCTGCTCTAATCTGACCCATTCGTGCAGACCTGTCCAGCTTGGAAGAACCTTCCTTGAGTAAAACGCCCGCTGATATAGGTCTCGGTTTGTCATGGTAATTGCGCAATAATTGATTTAGAAAGACTATAACTAATAGCAATGAAAAACACAAGTAATTAAAATAAACGTTGTTCTGGTGAGAATTTGTTATATCTATGTCTGTTGATGTACTAATGCCCCTCTTCGTTTGGGGAGGAAGTATTATCTGTATTTTTGTATTTTACTTGAATTCTCTATGCACGCAAAAAAAAAAAAAAAAAAAAAAAAAAAAAAGCCATTCCAGAAGGCATTATGTCATATTATAGGACGATCAAATACTAACAACACCAAAAATAGAGTCCTATAGTGCGTTTCAAAAAGGTCGGTAGACGATTGACTTCAAATATCTCCATATTCCTTGCACTGATAAACATAATTTTTTGCATGTGATCTTATATTTTCAATGTCCCAAAGTTTTTATAAAATTCAATGTTGCAGGTAGTGTTCTTTTCTTGCAACGGCTAATTCCTTTGATCTTTTTTAATGAAGTAGTTATTTTGTCCTGGAAGAAAATAATTTACCGTAAATGAAGGAAGTTGCATATTTTCGGCATAGGCGTCTATACAATTCGAGTGTTAGAGGGGTTTGTTAACTGATTACTACGTGAGGTCATTTTTTATTTCTTCGAAATATTTGAGAGACTCCGATACAGTTTACCACGCTTAGCTTCTCTGCAGAAATATTTATACATCTTCACTGCCATTGTATGCAGTGTAAGAAACTTGACTTTCATACCCTTTGTATTACAGACCTAGAATACCGCAAGATACGCCTATGCATTGAAATACACAATCAGTAGAACGGTAACTGCCCCTTATATGTGGTACAGAGAAAGTGCATATGGCCGACGCCAGCTCCTTTCGTGGAAAAGCTTTACGGGGATTCAAATAGCCTCAAACTGACTACTGCTTTCTTTGAGAACATTCAAGTGGACGTCTGAGAGTGTACGAAGAAGAAGAAGAAGAACGGTAACTGAACACACCGGAAGGATCAATGTAATGTGCAAAACAGTGCGGAAGTGAGCTGAAACACAGTGAAAATCACAAAAAATACGTTCAAGATGTTAAATCGAAATAGCACACAAATATGAAGGGGTAAGCCCTGTCAAAACCAGGCTGGACTAGGAGGTGGTCGATTTTGTATACTTTAAATAAAGAACATTTAAAACCGTAAGTTTGTTAACGAGGAAAAAAATGTCCCCCTCGGGACATAGCGATCATTAGTTTATATGCAAAGTTGCAACAATTACGATTAAGTGGTTGCAGAGATATTGAATATTAAACAGCGGCAAACATTGTGAAACGTACTATAACAAAAGATGAGTCAACAATGACTGTTCCTGTCACCCTTCTGCCCGCTCCGCGTCATAATCCACATTATTTGAGGGGTTTTTTTTACCTTGAATGACATGACTGAATGACATGATGAAGAACTGTTTGCAGTTGACATAGCTAGCTAAATGTTTACAGGATTGGTTAGTCACTATACCCAGCTCTCCATATTCGCCGGTTATGATGTGCCTGATAGGGAACAATTGCCTTAGTTTCTAAGCTTTTAACAACAACTGTTACTATTGCTAATACAAATAGTTTTACTGCTACCATCCCAGCCAGAACCACATTTACTACCATCTCTGTTACAACAATTATTGCTATTATACGTAACAACTATTACTAATATTCATGCTTTCATAACAATGATATTTGGTACTACGTCTCGACAGCTAGAACTACTACCAGTGCCTCATTTGCCTAGAAGCTTCTGTCAACATTGCTGTGCAGAATAACTCATTCTAGTACTACACTGTTATTAGTGGCCACAGTTAAATGCGCTCACATTCACTGGATAAATATTTGTTTCTCTCTCTCTCTCTCTCTCTCTCTCTTTCTCTCTCTCTTTCTCTCTCTCTCTCTCTCTCTCTCTCCGGAATTAACTCTTACTTCTTCTTTCTCTTTTGACTGGCCCTGTGAAGGTTCGTGTACAAACATGCATATTATATCAGTTGTACGCAGTAACTAAAAGAGTTACTTACTTACTTACTTAGTCGTTCCCCTTCTACCGTGAGGTGTAGAGGTTTGGAAGAGAGAGCGCCAGACTATTCTATCAGCTGTCTTCTTCCTGGCCTGGTTCCATTCTAGTCCTCGGTCCTTCAAAGACTGTCTAATGTTGTCCTCCCAGCGGACTCTGGGTCGTCCTGGAGGTCTGGATCCCTGGCTCTTTGTTTACTAAAAGAGTTATCAAATATAATTTTGTTTTCAACTCTTTTAATGATTTTCTGAGTAGGTGAATAACACCGTAACTGTTCGTATATCGGAATTTTGAATGTGGATAGTCCAATTTCTTCCTTATCATGATGATTAAAGAATGTATGTTATTTTATGGTGAATGATAACCTGCGATTTGGCATACATTTTATTTTTTAAATGATTTTAGGTCAGTGTTTAAATATTTTTTAAAAATTAAAAAAAATTATTTTTCTTGAAATGCAAATCTTTCATCTACATGTTCAAGCAGATGTTTACGCAAACCTATTTAGAAATTTCGTTTTGATCTGCCCGATTAACCTATATAATAACACAAGAAAGTTATCATCAACTGTGTGGTTAACGGTGATGGTTCAACAACTCCTGCAGTTAAATGGTCGAAATTAATACATCTAGGTAATGTTGCTTTGATTTCAAGTCATTTCACAGTCTCTGTAATCGATCTAATAGTACATTAATGTAATTTAACTCGGGACTTGTTCACGTATTAAATATCGAATAGTAAATCTGCAGAAACATTGACAAAATGAGTTAGTTTCAGAGAAATTTAGAGTTCTGGATTGATCAATATCCACACGGCTAAGCAAGACTCATTTATAGAAGGATAACATTAAATGCTTCTAGTCTATAAGTTACAAAACAGGAGATTGGTAGGATACTGCGAATAGTACCTCTACGTTAGACGTTTATCTAGTTTTATCATGAATCGAGAAAGATGCAAGGAGGAAAAGATTTTAATTATAAAGATCTCACTGATCACTTCAATTGCTTGATATCTCATTCTCTTGTTCATGGTTCTCACTGAGATTATACAGAGATTATTGCCTTACATTTGACATTATAAATTTGTAAAACTCCAACAATTTTTAATATTACTGAATAGTTGACTTCAAGTCAAATGTTGATTTCGTGAAATTTAAAATTTATTTTAGCCAAGATATTTAAATGTGGTAAAAGAAAACCTCTTTAGACATTTTTTTTTTTTTTTTTTTTTTTTGCGTTCGCTCAGCCAACTCTCAGAACTCTAGCCATTTTGAGCGGTAATTACGTTGTGTCGTGGTTTACAGCTATGCTGCGATATCTGCGCCTTTCGGCCCGACACATCCGATTTCAGCAAGCACTTTTTACGGGTTTGCTTCCCTGCCACCTTACGCCTATATAGTATGCTATACCTCATGTCCATATAATAGGTCAGTGAGGTGACTGCGCCAGTGAGCGACATCGGAGACGTAACTGTCCCTCAGATCTGGGAGGCCCCCGCTTCCGGGAACACCACACACAGCCAATTGAGGCAACGGTCGCCGTGGGCGTAAATAGCTGGCTTGGTCGTGCGAGACAACACAGCCTCATTTAGAAATGAATATTGGTAACGTCTTAAACATCAGCGAAACACTTAATCAAGACCTTGTAATCGACGACAAAACCATACACTACATTGAATTGTCTCTTGTGATAGTGACAAGTTCATGTGTGGCCTTGTCCGGTACAGCAGCCAATGCCATCAACATGGTTGTATACTGGAAACAAGGAATCAAAGACAGTGCTACTGTTCAGTTCTTCTCTTTGTCAATTACAGACTTTGTTTTTTGTATACTAGTTTTGGCTGCATCACTCAGTTATCTTCTCGCCAGGGTCCGTCCAAATATCACAGTTCTCGATCCTTTATCTTTGTTTCATTGTTTGTCACAATCGAAAGAGAAAGTGTATTCCTTATCAATAGTTATAACAATTTTTCTGTCAGTTGAGCGGTGTTTTTGTGTTTTATTTCCCTTTAATGTCAAATTAATTTTTACAAAGTCCCGTTCTATCAAGGCCATCATGTGCGGGGCCTTTATCTTAGGGGTGCTACTAGTCCCAGATTACATAACCCGGGGTTTAACATGGCAGAACGACTCCAGATTTAATTCCACACGACTTCTGGTCAAGTATGCAGAAGGCAGGATCAAATTTGATATGTTCAAAAACGTTATTTTTGCTGGTACTCTGCCACTTGTTGCTGGTGTTACCAACACAATATGTGCAGGATTTATGATTGCGACGATTAAAACGTCGAGAAAATTTCGACAGTCAAATGGATCAGCCACTCCATGTGCGCATCACTCATACAATATAGGTAAAAGCTTCATCGAGACTTCACAAACATCCAATATTACATTAACAAACAAAGACGTAAGGCTGGCAAAAACAATAATTGCTATAGATGTGATCTTTATTATATGTAATATTCCCAAATGTATGCTCCTTGCCGCCACTATTGTTGAGTTTTACATTCCTGAGTTCAGCTTTCGCGTCCCAGGCAAGTATAATAATTTAATGATGCTGAAAATAACTTTAATCTATACCATGGAGTCTGTCAATGGCGCAGTTAGCTTTTTAATTTACATGTTGTCCAGTCTAAAGTTTAGATCAGCGTGTAAACAAATATTTTGTCGTTTTTGAATCGTAAACTGTAAAGTAATGCCTCGAGTAGAATAAGAAAGACAGTGGCTTTTTAACATCTGTAAAACTCTTGAACTCACTGCAGCTTGGTCTCACGAATTTAAAATTACAATGTTCTTCACCTTCACAAACTAAAAATTAGTCCAACTTTATGGCACGGAAACACGACATTTTACCCTAAAATGTCACATTCAAACTTCAAATCTTCACAAACAAATGTCTCCGTCATTTACATAGTATCATTTGTTCATAAATAAGACAGTTTTTGGAACTGAACTGGAGAAAAACAAATCCTTAAGGTGATAAAAAACAATATAAAACAAAAAACAAGTGATAAGATGTCAAACTACTGAAATGAATAATATACAACAAGATTCGCTATTCGTCATTGAAGCAAAACACCAGACATATTTGTTCTTAGAAAATGTAGTTGGCAGTATGGAGAACATAGTCTAAAAGTAAGTTTATGTATTAGCTTAAAAATCTAATTTTTAGTAATTAAGGAATGGCAATACATTTTGCATCATAATTAAAACCCACAAATTGCAAATGATGTTACAGTTGTTTGAACATTAAATATATTATATTTTTTTAATGTGTAACTTTTATTAACATACTACACGAGTATTATAAATGTGTAAAAATATGTATTGTCCGATAGGTAGTGTGGTTAGAGCGCATGCAGCTTGCGACAAAGTACCAGGTTCCGGAATCGAAACTGGTAGCATCACGGTCAAGTTTACCAAGCTGTAATTTGGTACATGCTCTTGAAATATGGAAGATAAAGGCAGCGAGAAAGGAAAGTGGTCAACCACCTCGTAAGGCTAAACCTACTATTGTGAAGTCTCCAACACTTCACGCCCCAGTGTCTGCTATGGGACTAACTTTTATATAAATACGATATATAATAAATATAATAATTTTCTCTTCAATCTAACAAAAACGTTACTATAACAAATGACGGCACAGAACAATGGTTTGACTTTTCTGCTTTATGTATTCAGCGCGGCACCATTTCTCTTGTGTTCATTGCTTCCTTTTGATTCCCTTCCATCTTCCACGGAGAAAATAAAATCGTCAACCCATACAGGCATTTGGAATCTATAATTATTGTTTTTTCATTAAAAAAAAAGAAAAACAAACACACATTTATGAAATGAAAAGTAAATTAAAATTACCAGACGGTTTAATAATTATGTTTTATTGTATAACAACCCACCTGTGTGTTACCGGGGTCAGAAAGGGCAGCAAAGAAAGGTAATACTGTTCCCTATCACGCATGTCGCATAAAAGGGAAAAAGGCGAGTTGGCATCCTGTAAAAAAAAAATGTTAAACCACAAAAAATTCATACAAGAACTACAAAATACTGTTTTAATCTTCTTTAACAATGTTAAAGGTAAATATTGATGACAGAAAAATAAAAATTGTTATACTTAATCCGGGATTCCAACCGCACTGATTCCATGAATAACGAACATGTTAACCGCTAAGCCAACGGCTTTATTTATACGTGTTTATTTTTGTAAGCATTATTATATTATTGTTTATCCAATGTCTAACAGAAGGGAACAAATAAACCATTCAACGACATTTAAAGTTTTTACTTTAATTGATCTTTGTGAGTCACAATATAATGGCAATCGAATTTTATTTTAAATGTCAAAACACATTGATCTACGCAACCTTCTCACGACAAAAATAGTGTGCAACATTCGGTTGACCACTGCTTTCCTCAAACAAAGCAAGTTGTTGCCAGAGGATGTTGGAAGTAAAAATACAAATCTTTACATTTAGTTCTATCCACTCGCACACGTAATTATTTATATCTGAAATAAAGTCTTTTTTTTCCTGAAGAAAGTGTGGGTATATGGATCCTTCTTACCCATAAAATTATAAATTTTTTTTAAATGTCAGTTTGGAAAGACATTTGACTACAAAGCACTTATTCTGTTCTGTCTTCTATATTCTCCGAATGAAATGGAAATGGTTGGCATGCAGTTGCGAAAAGCCTGGAAAGGGAAGTATTCGCTCTCAAGGGATGTCCCAAAAGAGAGAATTGTTTCCCCGTCGCTTGGATTTGATGTTTTAATGTGTTTGCATCGTTTCAAACTTGCCAGACATATAAAGAAAATTTATTATATGAATTATTTTTGTATGTGAAGAAAAAAGTTATCCTACTTCACATGAACATCTATAAGCTCTTTTGGACACAGCCATTATTTGTGGGACAATTTCGATGGGAAAATAGAAGTTCAGTATTATATTAATGCACTGGTTTCCTAGCTCGGTGGTCCAAGGGTCGATCCCCAGTTGAGGTGGGATTTTTTAGACCGCAAACGGCTCTGGGGTCGACCCAGCTTCATGAATTGGGTACCAGAGCAACTCTGAGAAGGTTAAGGCCGTCGGCGTGATGCTGACCACATCACCCTTAGTGTGCCGATGATCAAGAAAATATGGGCCTAACACCGTATTCTTAATATGCCTCAATGGGCGTGTAACGGGATTCTTTTTTCCTTTTTCCCCATTATATTAATGCCCCGTGTAGTTCCCGGGGTCTCTGATGAGACAAAGAAAGAATATGTCTATCGCTCTCTCTGTGAAGTTGTTGAAAGCGACCCACATAAGATTATGTAAGGGCTGATCGCCTCATACTGTAACATAAATTAATACAGAAATCACCGCTGCAAGATCGCATGAATACTTTTATGCAGGCTTCCTGCTGGGGATTAGCTGTAATTACGCGGGCTCCGTGCTCCATAAGGAGCGAAAAGGATGATGATAAATGATAATATTAATGTCTTTCTCCGTATGAGCTGTTTTTTTAACAAGTTAGTTAAGACCAGTGGCGTAACCAATGTTGAAATTGTCTAACTTTAGCTGGTGCAAACTAAAGAATAATGTCATTTAAATGTGTTATTTCAGTTCCCCCATCTTCAATGCTGATCAAAGATAGATCAGAAAATCTATTTTGCATCATTGAAGCTCTTATGTGTGATAAGATCAATTTTAACGTCCTAAAAGATAACTCACAGCTGGAAATTGAAATCGCAATAGTGACCATTATCTGAACAGAAGCTCTTAAGTTTGAACAATGTTTTTCATCGCCTTTCTGACCAATAAACTTGAGGTGTTCCACAGCTTTTGAAATCTGGACATTTGCGAGGCTTTCTAGAAACTCCTGAGTTTATTCATAAAGCTGAAAACCATTATTATCAGTGCTATAAAAAGTTCAAGGTTAAGACAACTTTTTTTCAGGATATTTAGGCCATGATTGCTGCGGCTTTCATTTCAATCAAGCAATAATTCTTTAACATCTTCCTTTTCATTATGGAGGCGATTAATAGTATCTTTCATCATACTCATCATTTCTTATTATGCAGCGAGTTTTACGTCCTCGGCTTTTTCACCAGGCATTTGTTTCTTCTTTCTGTGGCGCCTTTCTTCTTCAATGTCTCATTCATCACCTAGATTCCAACCCTGTCTCAAGTGATTCCCTTGTCAATGATTCTCGAATGCTCAAAATATAATATGGAACGGCTTTTAAATCATAAGCAGCATTATGAAAGTTCATGGTATGATCTTGGAGTAGTTTTCGAACATGATCAATCTGAACAAGAATTTTGTTCCAAAGTCCAAGCAAAGCTACAGAGGAAATCAAAAGTCGAAGTTCGCTACATCCTCTGCTTAGCATCACTTCTTGTATCAGCAGTCTCATTTTGATCATCAGTCATGTTTTGCAAGACTTCAAATAAAATATCAAAGTATTCATGAACTGGCTTGGACATCCACCAGAGATTTTCATATATTAAAATTCACATGGTAATATATGCATATTAGTTCACATGTTAGTAATGAAAAATATAGAATGTAAAATGACAACTTACGCCAATCCTGGCTCACAGACCTTTTGCTCAGATAAATAAAGTTAAGGCACTTGATTAGGCCTTTTACAAGAGTTATTGGTGGTCGTTACATTTGTAAGATAAAACCTCTATGACTCCGTGTGTTTAAGTTTCCTCAGCCTTCCTTATTAAAATGGTTTTCCTGGGCTATGTAAGTCCTGCAAGATTGTTCCACAATGTCCGGTCTGATAAATGGAAATTCTGAATTCTGGCAGAGTCTGTTTTTGTCTTGGCAAGCGTGAATCTCATAGTGAAGTTAGACTTGAAAATGTAAAAAGAAGGTAAAGGATCCCGTTACACGCCCATTGAGGCATATTGGGAATATGGTGTTAGGCCCATATTTTCTTGACCACTTTTTGTCTAGTGTGCCACTAGACTTGAAAAGCGTCAGGTAATATTCACAGTCTGCCCCCACATTTGTTTCTTATGAAGCTAATCAAAAGCTCCAATCATTTTCAAACATGCATGTTGTGGGGGGGGGGGGGGGGGGGGGGGGGGGGAAAGGGGGGAAGAGGGGGAAGGGCAATTTCAATATATTCCTGACATGGAACAATTTTGAACGTAATGTGAAGGTCACGTCGTCCGTATATGGCAATCCAACCTCCGATGCCCTGGCAGGCGAACGTACCAACACATCTGTAAATTCATAGGACAATGTGTTTCAGATGTAACATTTGTTTACTTTATCTAAAGTAATCTTGTCATAACAAGTCGGACAGGAAGAGCTTTTGTCATTCGTTTCCGCCACGTGTGTCTGTAATCTGCGCTAATCTTAGTAAAGCTTTGACGGGCCCTTGCAAATGTTATGCATACAGCAACAATAAGTGTCAAATGGTTTTGACAATATTATCTCAGCCGCTCTTGCGATTTTTTAGGGAAGGGATGTGTAACAAACAGACGTGATGACTTATCTCTGAGAGGGGTGTAAGAAGGAAAATACAAAATATCTGCTACATATAGCAGAGAAAGAAAGAGAGAAAGTGCGGCAATTGAGGGCACGCAATAAAAATCAGTACAAAAATGTAACTGATACTGCCGTTGTGAAACAGACATTGAGAAGGGTCGCCCCATTCTGTTACCCCCCCCCTTCTTTTTTTCATTCCACCATCCCATCTCCTCAGAACTTTACCCTCTCTGAGCATTAATATTAATCCCAGTGAGCGGGAACATCTATTGCATTTATATTGAACTTGTTTACATTTACATTTGCACTGTTTGAAAAGGGTACTATAATAAGTATTTACATCAGTTCTATCCTTATCCACTCCCTGCTCCATCTGGAACTTGGGACTACCTCTGCCTTTGGTTTTGTATGAAAAACCCGCATAATGCAGTCATCAGCTGCTCTTGCAGTGGTGGTTCATGAAACCATAATTCTATATGCTGAAGTTGCCAGCCTCGCATGACTTGGACATCCACTATCAATTTTTACATGTTAATAATGCAAAATATAGAACTATACATTGTACAACACCCTAAATTTCTTTGAGAATACAGACTGACTTCTGGATCAGAGAAATAGTTAAAGCAGCTTGATTAAGATACCTCTTACATGTGGTCTGGGGTATTACTTTGTAAATAGAATCCCACTATGACTTAGTGTTCAGGTTTCTATGGTTCCGGGCTTTCCGTATTAATGAAGGTAAAGTTTTCATCAGATGTACGTCCACATGATGCTCAAACACGTTGTGCGGTCCTCTAAGGTAGAATCCTGATCATAGTCCTTATGCTGCCTTGTCTGGCTGTTTTCTTGAAGAGTTAAAATTCACAGGGCAGTAAACACACAAGGCGCTAAATTATATCGTAACATTCGGCCCACATCCAGGTTGCTACTACATGAGAAGGCTCCAATCATAAATGTTGTATTTTTACATCTCAAATGCCAAGCCAGTCACATGCAAGATGTGTATATTTCCCTTTCTCTCACGAAACATCCCTGCGTAACAAACGCCACGATATCAACGCCGCCTGGAGATCATGGTGCATCAAAGACGTGTAAGTGAAAACGGTACTGTAAACAATGGCCACGTAAATCAAATATAGACGACAGCAGCTTGAATGACATCTGGAAGTGGAAGTGAGGTGAAACGTACAGTGCAGAAATCATGGCGATAGTTGACGGGTAACAAAGCCGGCAGTCATGCGCAGTCCATACAACGGTTATACAGATGAGGGTCAGCGGTGAAATATCATAAAAACGTACTGGAAATATTATGAAGAAATCTGTCCTGCAACATCAAACCAAACCATACTGGCCGCCAAATATTTGTTGCATACTGGTTTTTCTTTCTTGTTTGGTTTAGTTTTAGTTCTTGTTGTATAAAGTATAGTTAAAGTTCATACATCATGCTGACAACACGAATGGACGCGGGTATGGTCATCACAGGACATAACTGGCCGAAGAACACAAGACATCTTAACATTTATTCAACTCGGGAACAATGGCATAGTTGGAGATCTTGAATGAAGTCTCCTAAAAA
This sequence comes from Oreohelix idahoensis, assembly GCA_024509875.1. NCBI lineage: Eukaryota > Metazoa > Mollusca > Gastropoda > Stylommatophora > Oreohelicidae > Oreohelix > Oreohelix idahoensis. Next base: position 90,417 of record JAMPIV010014141.1, read on the forward strand.
TATACATGTGCATATTCAGTCCATAATATATAAGCATTCATAGAAGTTAGACATCAATATACATCGTCTCAATTATTCAGTCCTGGCCGCTGTACTAAGATGTGCGTGTCAGGCAACGACACCCAAGTAATGTGGACCAGAAAACGTGAATATAAAATACTTGAGTTATACTTCTCTGTAAGAGGTGGAACTTCTGTATAAGTTCAGGACCATCTTAGAAAACATAGTTGCGGCCTTCGACGTCAGTTTATGCCACTTAAATATAAAATATTCCTTCACAATTATGGGAGCTTGAAAAACACGTTATACTTGGACGACTTGAAGTATACGAAAGGCCACGAATATTAGTAGTTAGAATAAATTAGCGGAAACGCGTAACGTCATTAACAACCGGTGACGTATTTAATATGCAGCGTTCAATATAAGTTAAAATCCGTGCAAAAACATAAGATATCACAGAGATTCATAATTCCTCAATAACAATGGCTATATGCCTGTGAGTGACAATAATAATTAACATATTAATATTTGTTATTTCACAATAGCCCTTCAACAAATTCATACCAAGCCTTCCAGCTTTGTACCATCAGTCCAAGTTCTTTCCGTATCTTTTTTTCAATTCCTGTTATGTGTGCCTTCAGTTCCTTTCTCCGTGTGTTTTCAGTCCCCTTCTACATATTCTTCCCCGCTTATTCCAGAAAAAAGACTGCCCTGTAATTCCATCAACAAGTTTCTTCAATATGAGTCTAATTCAACGCCAGCATTGTAGCGAGATTTGATACCACTTGCTTTGTTTGTGGAAAAATATGTAACGCGACGCACGCACACACAAACACACAGCGCAGGGAACGCGACGGATCTTGCTTTGAAGTTTGAAGGAGGCGGAAAAATATGAATTACGTTTAGCCGGACGGTATTGAAGAATGAGGAAATAGCGAATATAGGAATGGCCGACTTTAAAAGTTTGCTTTAACATGGAAGAAAATTTAAAGCTACAAGAGCAAGCCTGATTGAAAGTTATTAAAACTATATTAATTCACAAGAGGACATAGACTGTGAAGGATATCCAAAAGGATATTATTCAAATATAAATAGTTTTAAAAATAATTATCATTTTTCACCGTCATCACATCTGCTAAAAGTTAGCGAAATATCTTTCAAAATTTATTATGCTTACATGCCTAAACGGATTTGAATAAAACTTGGATAGAATGAAAGCTTCATATGGGGAAAATGAAAGGATACCTAGGAAAGAAGGAAGGATGTAAGTGTGTAGTGAAAAGAAGAGAAACAAGTACAGAAAAAGCACAGATCGCCTCAAACCAGGAGATAAAACGAAAATCTTATCGGACTTCAGACGGTGCTTTCTCGTACGGGAGAGACACCCAAATATAATGACACAGCGGCGCGTTTAAAATAACACACACCAAATCCAGAAGCCAGAGTGAGAAACTGGAAGACAGTATTACTTTCCAACAGCTTACTGGTGGCAATGAATATAAAGATATTTATTTGTTTGTATACTTGTTATTTGGAAATATTTGGTAATGATATTTTGAGTCTAAGATTAGGACTCTAGTCAAAGGGCGAATACTCATTTTTTTGCTTCGAGTGAAAGTAAATATATAGTCGCCCCACTTGAATATAGTTGAAAGGTTAACATTAGCGCATGCCCAATGAGACGATCAGTCGTCGTTGGGGTTTTTCCGTGAAGATGGACGGATCTTGAAGGCTGTCGGACAAATGAGAGTCCGAAGTTTTTCGTCATTGTGATTGATTCTGGGAAAGAGAGGAGTTTTCTCTCAGTATACTATGATGGTCGATACTTCTCCCAGAATATATATGTTAGTGTGCTAGTTACTTGTATTTCCTGAACTCAAGGTAAAGAAGGAACTTTTTCTAAAACTTTACCTAGGCCTAACGACGCCATAGATGTTATATCATCTATCTATATATTTGATGGATCGTATGTAGACGATTCCTGTACTAGCAGCACTGTGAGTAGCCATATGTAACATTCCTTATGGGTATGGAAAACCCAAAGACATTAGATGAGCAAATGAACGGAACTTTCATTTGTAGTGAGGATATCTTTTGGATGAACGTCGCTCACTTGGACCGTCGCCATGTTGAATCCCACTGTTGGTCTGTTTTGAATTGTCAATCAGAGAACGGAGTTATCTTATTACCTGATGGCGATACCAAGACCTACGTTGTATTGAAGTCTATTCCTTGTTATTTGAGATTGTCAACCTTAAAAGAAAGACCCTGTTGAATTTAAAGCCTAAAAGACTTAGCCTGAAAGACATAGTCAGCAGAGGGTCTGTAAGGGAACATTGTGAGGACCATTGTTATTGTTAACTCAAACTGATGCGATTAGTCAGTGGAGGTATGAGACGATAGACTATCATGACTAGATATTTGCTCCTATCGTCCGATTATATTTTCATACTATGAGATTGCCAAATTGATGTTGCCACCTATTTATCAAGTATTCAATGATTTATTGTGTCAACCTGTTCCAATGACTGTCAACCGTGCTGTCAGAGTGTGTGTCATTAAACTGTCTAAAACGTCCACAGTAGTTCCAGTTATCATTGACTTCCAGCCATAAGAGTATGAGTGCATTATTACCAACTTGTCAACTCTACAGAACCATTCCTACATTCGCGTATTGACACTCATATTAACACTCATTGTCAACAATACATTCTTGTCGGGCCTCATTACGTTCCGGGACAAGGTGACCTATATGACCAACACTGTGCCGGGTTTGAGTTGACCACGTACTCTCATCAGGCAGACGAGTACATACAAACATTCATTCCATCAAGCAATATCACGAAAATAAGCATTTATCAAGTATCTGCAAGAAAAGTTCTTTTTTCACGCTGCATGCAGGGCAGATTAACTTCACCCAATACAGCCTCACCGTGAGCTTATTAATCCTAAGAGGGTATGTAAGTTTATTAAAGATATATGTATGACTAATATTATTTTATTTCAGATTTTATTTACGACTTGATTGTATCAGACATAATAAAAAGGGAATGACGCTAACCAGAGATAACCTCCACCGGCATTGTCAGGAAGCATAACCATTAATTGGTTAGCCAAATAGATCATGGCTAGTTCTTGCCTGGAAGCTTACGACATACCAGCAAGTACATAAGTGACTTGGCATCCATAAGTGGAAGGCAAAGGTTATATCTTACCCATGTATCATAACATGTGATTTATTCATGTATTTTGTTATTTCTGCACAGTAGACATTATTTTATCATGCTATCTCTGTAACATACTACCATGATTCATTCATTTATATACAAACACTGAAGACATGGTCGCCTCATGAACAGCAGTGGTTGGTGAGATTGTTGGAACACCATGGCCACCTATTACCTTTTGTTCCAGGTTTTTATGATCGTTCCTGATCGAGCTCATGTTCGAGTTTAAACTAAAGACTTGAGGACCGTTGATCCTGCTAACTTCTTCTTCATCTTCCTCGTTCGTCTTGAAAAGGACGTTGGTTGCGTTGTGTCTGTTTACGCCGGAGCTGTGATATCTGCACCTTTCGGTCGACACATCCGACTTCAGCACGGCAGTTTTTGGGACCAGGTTTGCCTTCCCTCTGCGATCCCTACTCTCTCAGCCAGACTGCACTGATGCAGACTGTTTCCAGGACCACCACGTGGAGGTGGAGTAGGGTCTTAGTCAGTTCTGGTTTGCTGACTCTGATGGAAGCAGTCAAGCTATGGGTCGCTGACTGCATTCTCTGTTGCTGCATCTTTGAAGCAACAACAAGCTAGCTTGTTCGTATCGGTTCATCTTGCTAACTGAAGCCTAGAGGTCAACCAATCTTCAACACCTTAGTCCCCCGTAGTTATAGGGCGGGCTGAAGGACAGTCTGTTGATTCAAGTGTGTCTCAGGAACATCGAACAAATACCAGATGAGTTTATGTATATCCATCCAACAAACACTGTGCCTGTGTTAAAGTCAGTTTTTTAAGCTAGGGGATGTAAACATTTATATTCTTGCATGTCAGGTCAGATTTAGTTGTTATCTCCCTTGACTTTCCATTTGTTCGTTTAAGATTCTCTGTTCGAGATTTCTCTCGAACATTTGTCGAGATCTTTCCAGAAAGTTCTCGTTTGAGTTTAACTCACGCCTCGCGGTTATCCGCGCATGCGTGATTGTTTGAGCGGGACCGAGAGACGGGATCCCGTGACAGTCGTGCCTAGGCGTTTGGCCGAGAAGGTGATCAGCCATGTTTTTTTTTTTTGCTGACCGTGTGTACGGGGGAAATAGTTTTTGTGTTATAGAAGAACTCCGCCTATGCCGGTCCCAAGCCCGGATGAAAAAGAAGGAGGGCGGCCTGCATGGAGGCCGTAAGGAGGCAGCCCCTCCACCATGCAAAGGCACAACAGGCCAATCACCTGTTTGTCTTAAACTATGATTACGAGCAATACAAGAGAGAAAACCGGACTGATTCTAAAGGCGACGAACTGGAACGGACTACGGACTACGACTTATGGAACTTGGAACACAAGAAGTATAAATGGGAAGGAAGAGGAGCTGGTGGAAGAGATGAGGAAAGCAAAACTAGAAATCCTGGCTATAACGGAAACGAAGAAAAAAGGACAAGGAGTCATGGATCTCGATGGCAACACGTTGCTCTACAGTGGTGTACCCATATCTGAAAGAGCTAAAGGGGGCGTGGGTTGCATTGTGGCCCAAAATCAAAAAGATAGTATCAAGGGATGGAACTTTGTCTCGGAGCGCATTATGGTTGTAAAACTAAAAGAAGGAGAAACCATAGTCAACCTGGTCATAGTGTATGGGCCAAATGAGGATGAGAGAGCAGAGGTCAAGGAGGAATTCTTCGAGCTGCTTCAAAGGACAGTGGATGACTGCCTAGATGAAGTTATCATGCTCGGAGATTTTAATGCCAGAGTTGGAAATGACCATGCTAGATGGGGTGGAGTTATCGGAAGATATGGAGAAGATACTCTCAATGACAATGGAAAGCGACTCCTTAGATTCTGCAGTGAGCAGAATCTGATCATTACAAACACAAAGTTCCCCCATAAGCGCATACATGCATACACTAGATGTGAACCAACCAAGAATGAGAAGTCAGTGATCGACTATGCCATTGTTCGGAGAAGCTCATTCAGATATGTCCGAGATGCAAGAGTCTGGAGGGGGCCAGAGATTGGAAGTGATCACTACCTGCTAACAATCAAACGAACAACTGAAAGAGTTGCTCAGCCTAGGAACTGCCCAACATCACGCAAGAAACCAAGTAAACGAGCAGGAGAAATGAGCATTAGGACCTACAAGCTGAGAGAGCCAGAAATTAAGACCAGATATCAGGGGCTTATTGCTACAGCAGTGAGCAACACAGAAGAACGACCTGATGACTTGGAAACCCTCTGGAATAAATTCAAGGATATCATAAAGACAGCTGCTGCAGAAGCATGCGGTGAAGTCCGACTTGGGAACCAGAGAAAGAGGACACCTTGGTGGACAGAGGAAGTCAAAGAGAAAATAAGAGAGAAGAAAATGGCATGGAAACAATACTTAGGAGCTAAAAACACAACAGGACAAATGGAAAAATATAGAGAATATGTGACACTCAGAACAGAAGCAAAGAACAAAGTGCTAGCAGCAAAACAGAAGTCCTGGGAAGAATTTGGAGAAAAGCTAGAAAAAGATGCACAAGAAAACCAGAAATTGTTCTATAAGACCCTAAAGAACATGAGGAAAGAAAAACAATGCCCTCTCAAATTTATAAAGGACAAGCAAGGCAAATTGCTTACTGCCCCGAAGGAAGTAATGGAAAGATGGAAAGAATATTTCTCAGAACTCCTGGATGGTGAGCATGATGAAGCATCAGAAATGATAACCACGTACACAGAAGAGAAAACCAATGATGGTGAAGATGACATAAAGATGGAAGAACTGAGGGCAGCACTGAGAAAATCAAGATGGGCAAAGCAGCAGGGCATTATGGGATAACACCAGAAATGGTTAAGTACATGGGAGCATCAGGCGACCTATTACTCTTAAAGGTCCTACAGGCAGCATGGTGCAACAAGACCATACCAAAGGATTGGGAGATTGCCATCATAACACCAATTTTCAAAAAGGGTGACAATCGACAATGTGGAAACCATAGAGGCATATCCCTTCTCAGTGTCCCTGGTAAAATCTACTCTAGAATCCTAGAGCAGAGACTCCGACGCCTAGCTGAGCCACAATTGGATGAGGTCCAGTGCGGATTCCGAGCAAACCGAAGTACTCAAGACCTAATCTTCACACTCAGACAGCTGAGTGAAAAGGCCCTTGAGTATAAGAGTGAGATCCATCTTTGTTTCATAGATCTGGAAAAGGCGTTTGACAGGGTCCCCTGGAGCAAACTTTGGGACTGTTTGGCAAGGAAGAATATTCCAGCACCTCTGATTCATGCTATACAGAGCTTCTACAAGTCTTGCAGAAATTATGTGAGGACAGCAAACCATAAGTCAGAAGAGTTCAGGACCACCACTGGTGTAAGACAAGGTGATATCCTATCACCTTACCTCTTCATACTCCTTATGGACGATGTCATCAAGGCATGTAAGGAGAGAACAAGAAAGTATTCAGTGGGGTACTGGAAGATGAGACAGGTCTATATTTCGGAGCTGGCATTTGCTGATGATGTTGCCCTGATTGCTAAATCAGAGGCACATCTCCAATCCAACCTGCAAGTCTGGAAGGAAGAGCTGGAGAAGAGAGGGATGGTCATAAGCAGCTCTAAAACAAAATCCATGGTGATATCACGAGAAGAAAGAAAACATCAGATTAAGTTGGGAGAACAGGTCCTGGAGCAGGTCGACCACTTTAAATATCTCGGAGCTATTATAGACCGAAAGGGAGGCATCAAAGAAGAGTTGGCCACTCGAAAAGCAGCGGCTGGGAGACTTTTTCAGGCCATAAATCGAGGATTCCTCAGCAAGAAAGAGGTTGGTAAGAAAACGAAGATGGCTGTATACCGCTCCACCTATGTCCCAGTCTTGACATATGGATGCGAGTCGTGGGCAATGACTACAACCCACAAAAGCCAGATCCAAACCTCAGAAATGAGGTATCTGAGGAAAGTGGTTGAAGTAACAAGAAGAGACATGGTCCGCAACCAGACGATCCGTCAAGGCCTAAAATCCCATCCGCTGCAGACCCAAATAGAAATGTCCCAACTAAGATGGTGTGACGTACGTCTAGTTTGACAAGTGAATTCTCCCTGATATGATGGATGATTTAAAGGGACTTTTAGCTTTTCATAACATTAGAACCCCTGAACATTTGTTGTAACTTTTCGTTTGCCAGAACTCATTCCACCGGGACTCATTTAGTAGGCGGCACGAGATCAAAGAGACAGACCGAGGGATTTTAGGGGAGACTATCGGCGTTATCAAAGACAGTAGGGGTCCCTGATACGAGACGCAGTTGCTTGCCGCTAATTTCGCGTCTCGGTGTCAATCGAGGAACCGAGCGAACGGGGAAAGCGAACGGGTAGCAGCGAACGGAGATACGAAGACCAGGGTGCGGTTTCTTCTCTTGATTTGGCGGTCAGATCCCCAAAAGTTCGTGAGATCAAATAAGCTGTCAAGTTTATCATGTCCCACTCAACTTACATTCCATTTTAGCTAAATAGACCATGTAGAACTAGACACGTTATCACTCGCTGGCCAGACTTTTACAGAAGCACTAGCTTTATTGAAATCTTGTTATAGATTTTCCCCTGGATTTTATATATATTTGCAGTGATTTCTAATTCTGTGCAAAGCGGTAATATATATTGTGTAAAGTGATCAGTGGTCTAGCTCAGTCATTCTGTTTAAAGGGATTTTGTGTTAATTTAAATCTATTTAATTAAACCATCTCAAGAGTTCCAGTTTTAAATATAATGATCTATCTATTATATTATTTCAAAAGATAATAGATGCTTAAATTAACTTTTAAAGTCGCGAAGGAATTTATAATTAATAAATTCAGTTAAGTCTTAGTTTTATAGATGTGTGTTTTTAACCACTAGAACTCGCGCAGTGTTTATTAAATACATAATTAAATACGCGAGCATATATATAATAGGCTTAACGGGAAACCATACCTCACGGATAAAGTGTACCAGCACGCGTAAGAATTTTATTATCAGCGGCATAGTCAAATAGACCACACCATCCTCACCCCGGTATCAGAGACCGTGCCCTCCCATAGAAACTGTTATTAAGAAAAGAGACACAACTACAGATTCATTTTCCAGCGATTACGGGATCCTTTTATGTGCTGACCGCCTACCCGCTAATCTGGGGCTAGAACTTGAACAAACACTCATACATTTAGTTTGAGGTGTAACTGCTGTTGTGTTATTCTATGGAGTGCAAGATTTTTTCACAATCGGTAAGTGAGAGCAAGATGAGTGAAGGCCTTCGCTAGCGCGTGTATGAATGACAGGAAATTAATTCTTTTGTGTGACCATTTTGTTAACTTGCTTACCTGGTAATATATATCTTTTCTGTATACCCTACATTGTTCCTTTAAGTGGGATAGTTGATAATTTGTTAACTCTGTTTAAAACCACCTCCTTTCCATTTGCTTAGTAAAGGGAAGAACAGCTGGGAAGAACAGTTTTTTTTCTATCACCTATACCTAATTTTGTAACACCTCTTTCAGAGTAATTAACTTCACTGTTAGGTTAACGTACCTATGTTCCTGATATTATCTATCTTTGGACTGGGTTTATCTTTGTCTAATAAGCGGGAAGGGCTTAGTCGATACCAATCTTCTTCACTTCTTCCAAATTTGTTATTTGCATTTTGTGTACTTATGATAATTTATGTAATATCTGATATTTTTAGTGATTGATGTTTAAAGTGAATAAAATCACATAAACTCATTTAGTTCTGCGTGTTGGATATACCCAAAGCCCAACTTTTCCCCTTATTCGTTTAATATAGTTTGTATCAACGTCGTGTGTGTGTTTGAAAACACCAAATCGGTGGGCGCGCAGATGCGAGTCTGGAAAACTGGCAAATAATTGTTTGACCAGGAGAGTGAAAGAGAAGATTGAGAGACACGATTTGTCGTAAATAAGTCTGTCTTTACTCTCCTCCAGCACGCTGTGAAGCAACTATTTAATATCTACATTTTTTATCACTGAGCTTTCTATCATCATTTTTCCACTCTAAACCGGACCACTATTTCTACGACTCTTCCTCTCAAAATAAATTTACGACAGATGGTTTGGCCATGTCTGCAGAGTGGGAGAAGTTCGGCTACCACGACAAGCATGGGAAACAAAGAGACAGGGATCCAGACCTCCAGGACGACCCAGAGTCCGCTGGGAGGACAACATTAGACAATCTTTGAAGGACCGAGGACTAGAATGGAACCAGGCCAGGAAGAAGACAGCTGATAGAATGGTCTGGCGCTCTCTCTTCCAAACCTCTACACCTCACGGTAGAAGGGGAACGACTAAGTAAGTAAGTAAGTGTTATAGAAATGTTGGAGATTTCCCTGACATATATTTCTGAAAGCCAAGGATTGATGGCTGATATTTATGTGACTTATTTCTGATGCTGTCAGTGAAGGTAAAAGTACATTTTATATATTTTGAAGCCCGGCACTTATGCGGCTTATTTTGCCAGAGATTTACATGACTTGTTTAGTCAGAGGAGATACAGATAACATTATATATTTTGAAGCCCGGCACTTATGCGGCTTATTTTGCCAGAGATTTACATGACTTGTTTAGTCAGCGGAAATACAGAGAACATTATATATTTTGAAGCCCGGCATTTATGCTTCTTATTTTGCCAGAGATTTACATGACTTGTTTAGTCAGAGGAGATACAGAGAACATTATATATTTTGAAGCCCGGCACTTATGCGGCTTATTTGGCCAGAGTCTCACATGGCTTATTTCCTCAGAGAAGGTAGAGAGGAATTACTGACGTACTGCTAGCACTGCGATACCTGCATTCTATTCAGAGAGTCGTTGATATTGGATGTAATGAACTGTTGTTATTCCATGATGTGTGTAAACGATGTCCCATTGACAGTGTATTGATGATGTCCTTGTTTCTATGGAGTTAATAAATCGTGAACAATCGTTCCACAGTCGTTTCCAACAATTTCCCTGAATATTACATGTGTTTTGAGTGTGTGTGATCATTGCTGTCTTACTACACGCATTCGCTCATTGCTTTGTCACCTGACACCCCTATCGCATCTATATAGACACTTTCACACCTTCTACAGCCTGTCAATGATGATAACAGCTAGAGACTAGATAGCAAGATATATCAAAAATATACTGTGACAGACTTTTATAATTTAATTGGAAGATTCATCCAAGATTTTTTTACTATTATTTATTTTAAGTTGTAACTATAAATAATCATACATGTTACCATCTTCCAACACCCATTTCTCATTACAAGGATATATAGATGTACATAATAAATTATGAAATTGTACTCATTTGACTTGGTAAATTTTTAACTGTTAAATTTTGAGTTATTTTTTCTAATTTAATTATATTATCACATACAACCCATAAAAGCCAGATCCAAACCTCAGAAATGAGGTATCTGAGGAAGGTGGTTGAAGTAACAAGAAGAGACATGGTACGCAACCAGACGATACGTCAAGGCCTTAAATCCTACCCCCTGCAGACCCAAGTAGAACAGTCCCAATTAAGATGGTTTGGCCATGTCTGTAGAATGGGAGAAGATCGGATACCACGACAAGCATGGGAAACAAAGAGCCAAGGATCCAGACCCCGAGGACGACCCAGAGTCCGCTGGGAGGACAACATTAAACAATCTTTGAAGGATCGAGGACTAGAATGGAACCAGGCCAGGAGGAAGACAGCCGATAGCATAGTCTGGCGCTCTCTCTTCCAAACCTCTACACCTCACGGTAGAAGGGGAACGACTAAGTAAGTAAGTATCACATAGGGTTACTATAGTGAAAGTGGCACAGTATACTTCTGAAGCCTAAATCTATTGTCCAGCTCAGAGTATTCACAGCCGTAACTCAATTGTGATACCAGTGCACTTCTCTGGCACTGGGAATTCATACTTTCTGGAGAGAGATTCTACTTCTTCTCTACCACTATCATCACACCAGAAAAACCTTTCGCTACACTGGGGGCTCTTTCGCGGGATATTATTTTTTATCCTGAGCCACTATCTATGTATTCTTCTATCTTGAGCCACAAATAGTTTGTAACAATAATTTTTTTGGAAAAATTCGAAAACTTAGACATTTTTTCGTAATAATAGTACCATTGCGTACCAAGTAAATAGGAGACGCTCACAAGGTTTAAAGGATTTGTTTTGTTCAAAGTAATTAATTAATTTTAATTAAGTTAGTTGGTTAGTGAAGGTAAAATTACATATCCTCTGATAAGTAAGCATCATGGCTGAAATGGTGAAGTTAAGGACTGCGATCATGCAGATGGGAAAAGAGCTATGCATGTCAGGTAGTGATCTTATCCGGTATGTCACAACATGGAAGCTGAAGCTAAGAAATTAGAAGCTGAAGAAAGAAGGTTACAAAGAGCTCGTGAGTTAAGTTTAAAGGAACTTGAACTCCAGGGAGCAGCTAGCAATCATGGTGCTAGCTCACCTCACTCTGAGAGTAGCTCCAACCAGAGCACGGCAAATGGAGCCATGAGTTTCCACCTGGATCCATTTATTGAAAACGAGGACGCCATTGAATCGTACCTGGATAGATATGAGAGATTGGCCTCTACCTATGAATTGGAAAAGGAAATATGGAGCCTTAAGCTATCTCAGGGGTTGAGGGGAGTTTCATACGATGTTTATTTAAAACTCTCAAAGGAAGACCAGGAAAATTATGAAATCTTAAAACAAGCTTTACTGGTCAGGTACGAAAAGAATTCTGAATCTTATAGAAAGAGATTCCTAACTGCTAAGCTACTTCCAGGAGAAAACTACCACCAGTTTTCTGCCAGATTGGAAACATGTCTGACAAAATGGATTAGCTTAGGAAAATGTCAAGATATAAAAGAAATGGTCATAATGGAACAACTGAGAGAATTCATGCCTCAAAAAATGAGAAAATTTCTCATGGAGCAAGGAGCAGAGATTGAAAGATATTTTAACCATGGCTGAGAGGTATCAAGCAGCTCAGTCAGAAGTATCAGGAAATAAGACGAAGCAGGGTGAGAACTTCAAACCTTCACAAAACTATACCAACTATGAACACTGGGACAATTCCAACAAGAACAAACACAGAACTGATTATAAAGACAAAAACCCTCTAGGATCAGATAAGAAACCTTCAAGAAGGGAAGGAAAGTGGTGTAAATCTTGCCAAATGAGTAACCACAATACTGCGGAATGCAGACGGAAAAACCCTCCTCATCATGCTGCATGTCTTACAACAAGGAACAAGGGAAGGAAGGAACTGACAGATGGTCAAGAAGACCTCTATCATCCCCCTGTCTGTGAGGAAGTGACCTTGAATGCACCCAAGTACTGTGCTTATACGATACAGGCTTGGACTTTGACTCAGTAGTGTGCTCTTCTCTGGTGAGTCCTGAACAGATAACCACAGAAACAGTGGAAATTAGAGGACCAGTCAAGGGAGCATGAACCATGACACTGCCCATAGCCCGAATCAACATAAGATCTCGCTATGTGGAAGGAGAGATCAAAGCAGCATTGATGGACAACCCTATCTACCCATTAATACTGGGATGTAGATATGTCTTTCTAGGAGAACCTATAAGACCCATAGTGATGGCAACAGTCCAGACCAGGGCAAGCTCTAGAAAAGAGGAGGACAATATCATCAATACTCATCCAGAAGAGATGAGAAAGGCTCAAACTGCTGACAGTACATTGAAGCCTTGCTTTGGCAAATTACCTAAAAGCCATAACCTTCCAGAGAAAGGAGACTTATATATGAAAAATGGTTTACTATATAGAAAAGCTGGAACAGGACCTAAAGGACATGGACAGCTTGTAGTGCCAAAATCATACAGGGAGCAGGTTATGAAGCTAGGACATGCTATACCCTTCAGTGGACATATGGGAATAGGGGCAACTGGACAACGGATAGCCTGTCACTACTTTTGGCCAGGGATCAAAGAGGACATAAAGAGGTGTGTGAGATCCTGTGCAGAATGCGAAAGAGTAGTCCTAAACATAGGACTGCACCAGCAACACTGGATGGGTGTGACAAAAAAAAATCGAAAAAAGATAATTCGTCTTACGAGGACAAAAGACAAAGAAAATAACCAACTTTTCGACCACAAGGCCTTCGTCAGGGAAAAGAAAGAAAGTGAAGGCTAGATAGGACACATAAGAAACGCAATACTAGGAAAAGATAGATAGGATAGGATCCGGAGGATAATCAGGATAGGTAGATAGAGACACGAGATAACAGAGACACGGTGCAGTCAAAAAAAGATAATGTCTAGCTTGGACTGGAGAAATGCCCATTATGGGAACGCCCTTTGAACGTGTTGCCGTGGATATTGTTGGACCCCTCAGTGGACCAAGAAGAGAAATGCATATATCTTAACCTTGGTTGATACTTGCTCTATGTGGGGAGAGGCAGTAGCAATGTCATCGATAGATTCGAAACATGTGGCAGAGGCACTGTTAACAATATTCACCCGATTAGGTTTCCCACATCAAATATTGACTGACAATGGTTCTCAGTTTAGGGGAAAGCTAACACAAGAAGTATTCTGGATATTTCAAGCTAGACATTATCACTGTAGCCCGTACCACGCCCAAGGGAATGGTCACGTAGAGCGGTTCAATGGCACGCTCATTTCAATCCTTAGAAAGTTGGCTAGTGAGAAACCTGAAACTTGGGACACCTACTTACCCTCTGCACTATTTGCATATAGGGAAGTCCCACATAACTTCACAGGATTTGCTCCAGCTACATTGTTGTTTGGACGATCAATCAAAGGTCCTCTGGAAGCATTGTTGCGGACATGGACTGATGAAAAAGCAGAAGAAACCGTGACTTCTTCATACCAATACGTCAACGAGTTGATATCTCGATTGAAAACAAGTTGGAAACTGGCAAATGATAACTTGAGACAGGCCAGGAGGAAGCAGGCTCCTTACTACAATAAAACAGCACAAGATAGGGAACTTGAGGTGGGAGAAAAGGTTCTGTTACTCTTGCTCAGCAGCAATAATAAATTGCACATTGGATGACACTGTCCCTACGTCATATTGGAAAAAAACTTTCCAAGACCAATTATAAGATTGACAAGAAAGGAAAGGAGAAGGTGTATCATGTCAACCTTTTTAAAGAGTACTATGACAGGGAAGCATCAGAAGTTGCACATATCATGACCTGGCCATTGCAACAGAAATGCAGGATGAACTTATTTCCTCCATGGAATACCCCTTAACAACTACAGAAAGCTATGCTCAGGTTAATGTGAGTGAAAATTTAACTCTTGAGCAGAGGAAAAAGGTTCAGGAGGTGTTAGAAATCCATGCTGATGTATTCACAGATAAGTTTGGGTGTACTACTCTGTTGGGGTATGACATGACGATTAATGACCCTACACCAGTTTGTATGCGGACATACCCTATACCTTATGCAAAACCGACAGGCACTCAAGGATGAGATTGACTATCTCTTAAAAGAGAAAATCATGTCAAAGTATGAATCTCCCTACAGCTCAAGTGTGGTGCTATTAAGGAAGCCTAGTGGTGAACACAGGTTATGCATTGACTATAGGAAACTAAATGCTGTCACTGAATCTCAGGTAGACCCATTACCTGACACCAATCAGTTGTTTGCTACATTGAGTAAGGTTCGGTATTTTTCAAAAGTAGATCTAAGCAAGGGATACTATCAAATACCAGTGAAACCAGAAGTTAGAAAACTGTTAGCCTTTAGTACACTGGATGGACATTACAAGTTTAATGTACTCCCATTTGGTTTAAAGAATGCTCCTAGTATCTTCTCCAGAATGATGAGGAAATTGTTGGAACAATTACAAAATCCTCATATCAACATCTTCATGGGTGATATTCTGATTGTTACCACTACATTCGAGGGACACATAGTAGCGCTCTCCATGTTGTTAAATAGATTGAGAGAAACGGGATTGACAGCACGTCCAACTAAGTGTCATATTGGATGTGAGAAATTGGAATTTTTAGGTCACACTATCTCTACAGGGCAAATGTCTCCTGACCCAAAGAATGTAGAGAAAATGAGAAAAGCACCAAGACCACAAACTAAGAAGGATGTAAGATCCTTTGTGTCACTGTGCGGTTTCTATCAGAAATATATACCTCATTTTAACTCATTATGCGCGCCATTAACCGACTTAACCAAAAAATGCCAGCCAGATAAAATACAATGGACCGCGGAGTGTGAACAGGCTTATACAGAGTTGAAAAATAAGCTGACAAATAAACCTATCCTTGCCCTTCCCGATCTCACACAAGAATTCGTACTAAGAACGGATGCGAGCAATGTAGTCATTGGATCAACATTACTACAGCGGGCAGACACACCGCCACATATGCTACTACCAGTAGCTTTTACCAGTAGAAATTTAAATACAGCTGAAAGAAATTATTCTACAGTCGAACGTGAATGCCTCGATTTGGTCTAGTCGATCAATAAATTCGCCCCTTTTCTTTACGGGAAACACTTCATTGTGGAAAGCGATCACCAGCCTTTGATGTTTTTAGCGGTGTCTAATTAAATTCACGACTTTTAAGGTGGAGTTTGCTGTTATCTCCATATTCGTTCAATGTGAGATACATTCCAGGACGGGACAATCTTGGACCCGATTTTTTAAGTCGTCATCCTATCAAAGGAGATATAGAGAGACAGAAAAGTAAGAAGAAACTGCAGCATGTATAACCAAAACGTTAACCGTGCATGCACTGTTTTAAAGAAGAGGGCTCTGTAGCGAGTAAATTAATATGAAACAAATATAAAGGTATGTTATAGGGCACTCGTAGGAAATAAAGAAGTAGAACACTAGACAACAGAAAAACAACAGACATGAGTAGCTTAGCCAGGATTTGAACCCTGTACCTTCCGTGCGACAACACCGCCTACCTATGCAAGCGAATCACACTGTCCTCCCTGCCATCTACGCATCCCCAAAAAAGGATGTTTCAATGACAGGTCATTAGTGCGAACCTCTATACATTTTATTATATTCTATAATGGTTAATGACCTAGGAGAGGATATCACGGTAGAAGGGGAACGACTAAGTAAGTAAGACCTAGGAGAGGAAGCCAGAGACATAAAAAACACTGTTACAAAGTGCAAATGATGAACCGTTTTTAAAGACGGGAAAATTCTGCCCAGATTTTATAAAGATCTATAAGCCCAATACGTTAGGTCACAGAATGAATGAATAATTGGGGATTTCATCTAGCTGCAAAACCAAAACACTTGGAATAACATTCAATAAGGGTAGGTTAATAAACCAAAGACTATTGGTATAATGATCAGAGATACAAAAATAAAAACAGTAGGAACCACTAAAGGTTTAGGCATGACACTAAACCAACAACTAAACTGGAAAAACTTATAAAAACTCTTGTTGTCGGCTGCAGAGGTTTCAGTCATTTTTTGTTTTAATTAATTAATTAATTTTTTTTTCGTACGCCCGCTATTACTCGAGGCGAAATCTCTGGTTAATATGTCTAACCTGAGACTGATTTTACGGAAGTTTCTTTTTTTTTTTTTTTCCTGTACAATGACAGGTGTCCTCTCGCCATTCAGGCAGATACTGGCCGATTTCGGAGGTATCCATTGGAGCTGGGTCGTTTCAGAAGCCATTCAGGTTATTTCAGTCCCAGGTCAGCGACACTCTTTCTAATGTCTTCACCTAAGCTCGAATTATTCCAGTCCAGGTCCCGGTCGATGACACTCTTTAAAATTTCCTCGCCAGGGCGCGAACCTGGATCACCCGATCGCCAGCGCTATGTGATAACCATTACACCAGCGCAGCTCCCAGCACAGCCATGATCAGATGATTAAAAGGCAATGGATGAGGAGCAATCTTCAAGAAACTGCTAATGTTCTGCGGCAGGGGTCGGCAAACTACGGCACGCGTGCCAAGCGTGGTACGTGGAACGATTTTCAATGGCACGCTGAGTGAATTAAAATACTGTACAGTATATGATCTCGTTTTTAAAAAAATTGAATTTTTAATTAAATAGAAGCATATAATTCTTTTAAAGCTATACCTGTTTTTACAACCCTTCAAAACGAAAGTTTTTAGACATTGGAGATAAGAATGTGCGATCTGATGCAAACTAAAGGCCTGATCATACTATACTGCACGTAAGTCTTCGTTTTTACGGACCGTTTCCGAGAACAAACATTCTTCAACGAATTTCAAGGGGAGTGGTTATACTTTGCGGCGCCCGCTAGTCTGGCGTTTACCTGCTACCGTAGATTCTTGAAAAGAATCCCAAGCGAATTTTGACGGGCAAGCCCAGACGTAATATCATAATTACGCAATAGTGTCTGGCTAGCGCCTGGACGAGCGTATTTATTTCGTTTTCGCTCGCAGTTTTTGACTCCCAGTGTGAGTTTGAAGCAACAATGGCTGACCTCGACGAAGTTATATTTCCGTCCTATCCTTCCCCTCTCTCCCGACCACCACCACCTCTACAGTTCTCTCGGCTGTCGCATACTCATGCCCTTACAGTCCGTTGACCGCAGCATAAAAGTTGGTGTTGTTATTAAGTGATACGGTGCCGTTAAAATGTTTCAAAAAAGACAAAAACTTTATATACGCTCGTTTCAAGACTTTTGGACAAACGAATATGGATTCATACAACAAAGGGATCGTGCTGTTTGTGCTTTATGTTATATAAGTGTCGTGTGCCGTACGTCAAGTGTACAAAGACACTATCAAACTAAACATCAGTCCATGTTTAAAAACTCTGAGGAGAAAAGTGAAGCCATAAAAATGGCTGTTTCTGGCTACAAAAAACAAAGTAGTAATTTTAGTCAAGTACTTGGACCCAAAAATAAAACTACCGAATGTAGTTACAAAATTGCACAGTGTGTAGCTTCGAAGGGCAAACCTTTCACAGATGGATAATACATGAAGGAAACTTTTTTGAGCAGTGCTGAAATTTTGTTTAGTGATATACCAAATAAAGAAACAATACTGTCTTGGATTCGAGAAATACCGGCTTCTGCGAGATCAATCGAGAGGCGCATAACTGATATGGCTGAAAATGTAACGGTAAAACAAACAACCGGGTTACAACAAGCTGTTGTATTTAGTGTCGCTCTTGACGAAAGTGTCAATGTGAATGACGTGGCGCGCCTAGCTATAGTTGCGCGATATTGTGACAACGACCGTATTTATTAAGAACTGTGCTGCTTGATACCTTTTGATGGTACAGCCAAGGGAGAGGACATTATAACTGCATTTGTAAGCTATTTCGAAAATCAGAACATTAACATGAATAAAATATTCTGTGTTACTACTGATGCCGCCCCTGCATTTGTCGGAAAGAACAAAGGATTTGTTAAACTTCTTGAGGATCATATTGGACATCAAGTATTAAGCTTCCATTGCATTATACACCAGGAGAGTTTGTGTGCGAAGATTTCGTCACTATCCGTGAACTCTGTAATGGAAACTGTTGTCAAGATATTTAACTTCATAGTTTCTTGCTCTTCATTGACCCACAGGCAATTCAAGTCTCTTCTACAAGAAATGGAGAGCGCATATGCGGACCTCCCGCTGTACAGCAATGTTCGTTGGCTTAGTCGAGGTAATGTTTTGAACAGATTTGTATCATGTCTAGAAGCAATCAAGGTGTTTCTTGATGAAAAAGAACAACATTTCCCGGAATTGAATGAAGAGGACTGGCTGTGCAAGCTGATGTTTCTGGCTGACATAACTACAAATCTGAATGAATTAAACTTGCGTTTACAAGGGCAGCGTCAAACAGTACTTGATCTTTTAAACACTGGAAAGGATTTGCGTCTAAATTAGACATATTTTGCAGAGATATTACCACTAGCACATACAAGTACCTTCCAAACGTAAAGGCTCATTCAAATCGATTTACTGTCAACAGAGATGAGCTTCATACGTACGTTGAAGCGCTCAAAGAAGAGTTTGCTAAACGAGGTCAAGACTTCAAAATTCACGGGCCCATGTTTTCTTACCTCATCAAGCCTGACTTAATTGATCATACTAACATCCCATTTGACCTATCTCTTTTCGAGTGGATGGATGTTGACAGTTTTGAAATGCAACACATCGAATTCAAGGCATCAGAGTTATGGACGATAAAATTTGTAGAATTGCGAAAAACTCTTGAAGGAAGCTGCTTGGAAAAGTCAGCTGCCACCTCAACTGCTGGACATCCCTGCCTGAAGCGTTCACCTGTTTGAAGAAAGTTGCATTTGCTCTACTTTCGGCTTTTGGGTCAACTTATACATGTGAACAAATTTTCTCACACATGAAAGCTGTTTTAAGTCCACAGAGAAGTCGCCTAACACCTGTGCATTCAGAAGCCTTTGTGAAGCTGAAATTGACAAAATACACACCTGATATTGAACAATTAACCAAGGAGAAGCAAGGACACGGGTCGCATTAATTGATTAATGACTCAGTTCAATAATAATCAATGATTACTCATATTAAAATTTTAATAACGTGTTTTATGTTTGGTTTTTTAATTGTTTTGTTCTTCAAACTATTGGACTTTCTGTCTTAACAAAATATACATATGGCAATTTTATTATAAAATTTCAAACTAATATGTTCAGAACTTAAATTTTGCAAAACATAATATTTGTATTAATATTTGTTCCTATTTATATTAAAATATTGAATAATCTACAAAGAATAGAATAATTATTTAATGTATCGGAAACATGTTAATACAAGATCATTTTTAAATTGTTTCAATAATTGTTGTATATAAAAATATGGTGGTTTTAGGTTGGCACGCTGAGTGACTTTGCAACATTTCTTCGGCACGACACTACTAAAAGTTTGCCGACCCCTGTTCTACGGGATCATGTGTCGGGGAGACATTGGACTGCCTGTATAGTATATGACTCAGCAGCTCCCAGCCTCAAGAAAAAAGTTGTACAGAATGCAACACCAAGCAGTAAGTACAGTTATATGAGCCTCAATGAAAAAAAATCTCTTGAAGCACTTTAGGTATCACTAGGAACAACACATCCAACGCTAAGAAGAAAAGAACTTAGACTGAACTGCATGGACAAAGTACTAATAGACAAAAATTATACGACTTACGCAGTGTTTCTGAAGAATCTTCTAAAAGCCTAAAACCACATCCTAACAAGGAACCAACAGGATTAAAGTGCATGGAGGAATTAAAAGAAGGACATTCTATAATTAATGCAATAAACTGTAGTAGAAAATACACCAGTGACAGCGCCATGGAAACTCAAGAAACCGAGCATCGACTATTATCCTGCAGAAATAATAAATTAAAAAGAAGAAAATACTCTCTCAAACTTAGCCACAGATTATATAGAACAAAGAACTAAGTATAGTTTAAAAGTATACGCCGATTAATAAAAAAAAGAATATCAAGAGCTCGGTATAGGAATACGTATGTCAGTATTGAAGCTAAAGAACAATTTTAATATAACCGAAAACGAATCTAGCTTCACAGCAGAAATGATGGCCATAGCAAAAATACTAAATAACAAATTACTGACAAGTTTCCCCCCCACCCCCCCCCCCCCCCCCCCCGAGATGCTCACAATCTTAAGCAATTCTCATTCAGCTCTTCAAGCACTAATAAATGCACATGAATGTAGCCGACCAGAAAAAGCAGAAGAAATCTTGCAACTCAAAACATACATAAATACTAGAGGCTGCACAGTACTATTAGCATAGATACCTTCGCACGTGGGAATAGAAGGAACTGAGTTGGCTGACAAGGAAGCAAAAACTGAAAGAAAAAGCCCAAACCACATAAACTCAGGGTTGGCGCAACAGAGATCAAAAGTATAATTAAAAATATTATAACAAAGGAATGGACAGAGTAATGGAGACAAACCGGAAAGGCAAACACACCTAAAAACTAATAACAGATCCAACACGGACATGTCAGATATCTAGAGAGCAAAAATACCCTGCAATACAAAACTAATTAGACTGCTACTATGAACAGGCTATTTTATGTTAGAGGAACCCTAATGGGGAACATGTCTGGAGAAAAACATCATGGCATATTATGTGCTAACATGCAAGAAGTATGAACAGCCCAGAAAACCAGTCATAGAATACTTGAAAGCACAAAGCCCACCATCACCATCGCTAAAAACTGTACTAGACAATAACCTACCCAAGGATCTATACAATATAATTCAATTGTGTATTACTAAAACAAGAAATAATGTATTACTACAAGGGCAAATGAGAACTATAAAGGTAGAAAATTAAAATAATATTCCCATAACAACTTCAGTACGAGAAGTAAAATAAATAACCAATCCAAAATAAATCAACAAACGCCCAGAACATACAATTAAGATAATATAAAAAATATCCAGTGAAACAAAACCTACAAACCCCTCAAAGCTCAGCAGGATACAGAGATCAACTTAAGAACTTGGAGGAAATTACACCTTAAATACAAAAGACATTAGGTATCGCCACAACAAACGACAGATGAATGGCAACCTGCAAGAACATGTACAAGGGAAAAAAACCAATGTTTATATGCTATATCGAATAAAGAACACTGGATACACAGACTATGACACACACATGGGGTTGAACCGGGTATCCCATGAACAAGACAAACATCGGTTTACCTGCGCTTGAACCAAAAATCAAACAAACTACTACCATCATTGTTACAACTGGTGTTATTTTGGTACTACTAACACTCATGCTTTAATTATAATTATATTTGTCAATAAGACCTCAACTGTGAGTACCACAAATGTAAATTCAACGAGCAAACTTGTGTCAACATTAGTACCGCAAAATAATTGTCTAATTAGCCGCTACCACATTTATTGACTACTTTTTGTCTAACTTTTCTCTCTCATCTTTTGGTGTACCAGTAGCTCTCCTTTTATCTGTTTTTGTTGACTTGGAGTTAGTAAGTTCATACAAAAACATATAATTGATTTTAATTGCAGTGAAGCTCACATTATTGTCATATCTACACTTTAACATAAAAAAATTAAAAAAACTCTTGTATTGATTTTCTGAGCCGATAATCCTTTAGTGTTCGTGTCGGAATATAATACTTTACTGATAGTAGATCTCAGAATTAGATCCAGATAATCAGAATGTTGTCCTCGTCGTGATCACTCAAGCGTGTGTGGTATTCGAGAAAGCCAACAATTAAGCATTCACAATTCATTATTTTTAGTTCACCGCAAAGCAATCATTTTTGTCTTTATCCTGCTTGAAATTTAAACTTGCCACTGCAAGTTCGCGTTAAAGTTGTGTACGAAAATGTATCTATAAATTTCACAGCGATCTATGCGATTAATCAAAGAAAGAAAACAATATATTGAGCATCAACAGTGTATAAATTTTTTTAAGTGTTTTAGCCAAGTCATTTAAATTTGTTACATAACAGACCTTTTAGCTTCAAACATGAACATTTATAATGTCACACGCAATAGCGACACTCCACATTATGATCTTGTGGTCAGCGACAAAGCCATATATTACATTAACATCGCTCTATTCATAGTGATAAGTTCATGTGTTGCTTTGTTCGGTTTAGCAGGCAACGCTATCAACATGGTCGTATACTGGAAACAAGGAATCAAAGACAGTGCTACTGTTCAGTTCTTCTCTTTGTCGATTACAAACTTTGTTTTTTGTATACTGGTTGTGGCTTCATCGATTTGTTTTCTTCTCGCCAACGTTCACCCAAACGTGACAGTTCTCGATCCCTTCTCATTAACTATTTGCATATCACAGTCGAGAGATAAAGTGTATTCTTTGTCAATAATTATAACTATTTTAATGTCAGTAGAGCGGTGCTTTTGTGTTATGTTTCCTTTTAATATCAAATTAATATTTAATAAGTCCCGTTCTTTTAAGGCAATCACTTGCGTGGCCTTAATTTTTGGAGCACTGCTAATCCCAGATTACGTTACCCATGGTTTAAAATGGCAGATCGACTTCAGATTTAATGCAACGCGACTTTTGTCCTGGCAAGTAAAGGGCAGGATCCCATTAGCTGTGTTCAAGAATGTTGTGTTTGATGGTGTGCTGCCACTTGTTGCCGTTGTTACCAACACCATCTGTACAGTAGTGATGATTGCGAAGATAAAATTGTCGAGAAAATTTCGACACTCAAATGGATCATCCACTCCATATACGCAACCATATTGCATTTCAAGTAAACGATCAGTAGCCAAATTCAAAACATTTAATATTACATTAACGAACAAGGACGCAAGACTGACTAAAACAGTAATCGCTGTAGATCTAATCTTTATTATATGTAATGCTCCAAAATGTATGTTACTTGCCACCACCATTATATCGTCTTACATTCCTGAGTTTAGCTTTGGGATTCCAGGCAGATACCATAATTTAGTGAACTTGATTATAATCTTAGCCTATACCATGGAGTCTGTCAATGCGGCAGTTACCTTTTTAATTTATAATTTGTCCAATCTAAAGTTTAGATCAGTGTGCAGACAAATATTTTGTCATTTTAGAATCGGAAACTAAAAAATAAAAAAAAGTAACGCCACGTGAAGAATTACAAGAGTCACGATGAAGTATTATCCAAGTTCCTGACCTTTACAAACAGATGTCTATGTCATTTACTTTGTACCAGATGGTCAAAGAAATGTCTGTGAAACTGAGCAGGAGAACAACACTATTTAACGAGATTAAAAAAGAAAACGTGGGAAGCGATGAAACTATTCAAATCAATAACATGGAACCAAATCCGCGGGAGTTTGGAATTGAAACAAACCACCATATTTATTTTTCCCAGCGGTATTTAGTAGTAAAGAAAATATAATGCAATTGAATTTTTTTTATATTATCTTAAAATTTCCTTAAATAATTTCTCATAAAGGAATATTCGGGAATACATTTTGCATCATTACTATTACACAAATAATGCAAAAGATTTTACATTTGTTTGCAAATTAAAGTTATGAAAATAGAGAAAGTGTATAAAGCTTATTAACATATTGCATGTGAATTTTAAATATGTGCGTATGTATATACATGCATACACGTTTTGAGGAAACATGTTGACATAATTACCAGGCAGTCCTTGTTCTGGAATCGCCAGAGAAGAAGTAGACCAAGGAATACGTGGAGAAGAGAACTGAAAACAGACATGAAGAGGATCAACAAGATATGGTATGACATTGAGCTGATGCTTTTCACAAAATTCACAACGTCCTGCTCTCGGGACTATCTTCTACAAATGGCGTCAAGCCGTTGAATTTTCTTAATAATATGAAAGGCTTTGGCCAATGACCGAACGACAATTTTGAAATTTGAAATTAAAAGCAAAACAGACTTGATTTTAGGACACTACCAAGTTTTTTTCCTCTCTCCTTCTTAGATTTCTACTGCTAAATATATTTTGTGTTAAGCCATCCCATAATTTTTCTCCCCCTTTTTCTGCCCCTTTCTACAACAGACTGCATGTAACCTTTTCCTGCCTTTTTCAAGGACGCGTCAAAAAAGTCACCGTTAGTGCAAGTCCAAACGAGCATGTGTTGGTCTGTCTGTACGAACAAATACAGTCCTTTGTCCATAACTTTATTTCTATCTGTCGGATTTTTGATTCGAAAGCATATTATTTATCAGGACAAGACCAGCTCTTAGACTAGCCAACTTTTATGATCATAAACCTAGTAATAAAGAATTCAATATATTTTCCATTTTGGTGTTCGTTGTTTTCTAAGTTTCCACTACTTGAATGTTATAAAATCGCCTCAGATCTTCCTTTTTCCCGATAGGAAGTAATTATGCGTGTGTGTATATATATATATTTTTCCACAGTGTCTGTGGTTAGAAATGTATTGGACTAGCGGGGTATTTTTAAATTTTCAAACTTGCGACATCGTTTACGACACAAGCTAGCGGCATCGTCTCGCACTGTTGGCCCGAGTAGCTAATTCAAGCTTCTAACACTTGACAAGCCGGCAGCAGGTGTCCGCTCTCTCAATCTTATGCGTTCGTGTGTTTTATTCTTTCTATCTTTCCTGGAACCTTACGCTAGTAGAATTTTCAAATTTTTATCGTTAACCCTTGACGGGCGCGTTTAAATGCTAATACTACCACCGCGGCGATAAGATTTCTCACTATGTCCTGTCCTGCTTAAATCAATGCGTTTTCTGGCGCAGGGAAGAAGACGCGTTACAACTTTTACTAATTATGACTTTATTACATATAATTTATGATTTTATTGCTGTATCACTGTACTTTACCACACATCTCCCCACTTAAGAACTGGCCTGATGCTAGTTCCAAACAGTGATACACATAGATAAAATCAACTCCCTACGCCTGCTGAATACTCTGATTTTGATCACAGGGATGCCTACTGAGGAAATCTGCACCCACGTTCAGTGACGCCGGAATATATTCAATGGTAAATTGATATGGCTGTAATAATAACGACCATCTTAATAATCTGGTATTTTCATGCTTGGCCTGTGATAAGAATACGAGAGGCTGATGATCCGTTTGGACCACGAATGTTCTACCATATAGATAGATCTGGAACTTTCGTATCGCCCAGATCAAAGCTAGACATTCTTTTTCGCTTGTTGAATAGTTTTGCTCCGCTTTGTTTAACTTGCGGCTAGCATAAGCGACTGGGTTCAGCTCTCCCTCTGGTGACGATGATCTTTGCAACAACGTAGCCCCCAGGCCCACATTGCTTGCGTCACTTCTCACCACAAATTCCTGACTCAAATCAGGTAATTTCAAGATAGGCTTGCTTGTAAGTTTTTCATTTAACTCTTGGTAGGCTGATTCACATTTGGCTGACCAAACAATTCTATCAGGATTTCCCTTGCGAGTTAAATCCGTCAGAGGAGCACAAATAGAGTTAAAATTTTTGATATATTTCTGATAGAATCCACACAACGACACGAAAGATCTCACGTCTTTCTTTGTTTGTGGCCTAGGTGCTCTCTGCAATTTTTCAAGGTTCTTGGGGTCAGGGGTCATACTACCCTGAAACACAGTATGTCCCAAGAACTGCAACTCTTTACACCCAATACAACATTTTGTTGGTCTAGCCGTCAAATTAGTCTCTCTTAGTCTATCAAACAGCATAGTCAAAGAGTTAATGTGTTCCTCAAATGTTTCTGTAGAAATGAGGATATCATCCATAAAGTTTGTGATGCATGGGTTATTTAGTGGATCCAACAATTTTCGCATCATCCTAGAAAATACACTCGGAGCATTTTTCAACCCAAAAGGTAACATGTTGAATTCATAATGTCCTTCCGAAGTGCTAAACGCCAAATAAGGTCTGATCTCAGGCTTCACTGGAATCTGATAATAGCCTTTGCTCAGATCCACCTTCGAAAAATATTTTGCCTTGTTTAGCCTGGCAAATAATTGATTTGTGTCAGGTAATGGATCCACCTGATTCTCTGTGACAGCATTCAGTTTCCTGTAATCTATACACAGACGATGTTCTCCAAAGGGTTTTCTCAGCAAAACCACATTGGAACTATATGGAGATTCGCTATGAGAAATAATTCCTTCTTTCTCCTCTTTCAAAGCTTTCTCCTTGGCAAACGGGATCGTGTAGGCTCTCATACAGATCGGTGTTGGGTCTACTAGTTTCATGTCATATTCTAACAGATTCGTGTGCCCCGGTTTGTCTGTTAACACGTCCGTATGATCAGTCAGAACCTTTTGAACCTGTTCCCTCTGTTTTTTCGTCACGTGTTTACTGACTTTTACATGTGCCGGTGTCTCACATGTTTTCAAGGGATACTCATGGGATGTGAGCGGTTCATTCTTCATCCCTGTTGCTATCGACAAGGACATTAAGTGTGTTCCTTCCTGGATTTCCCTGTCCAGATACTTCTTTAGAAGGTTCACATGATATACTTTCTCTTTCCCTTTCTTGTCGATTTTATAATTTGTTCTAGACACCTTCTCTAGAACAGTATATGGACCTTGCCATCCAATTTGTAGTTTATTTTGGCTGCCGGGCAGTAGAAGAAGCACCTTCTCTCCCACAAATAATTCTCTATCCTTAGCTTTCTTGTTAAAATAGGCAGCATGTTTTTTCCTGGCTTGTCTGAGATTATCATTGGCAAGTTTCCAGCCAGTTTTAAGACGAGTGGTCAGCTCGTTCACATATTGGTATGATGAGGTAACAGTCTCTTCTGCCTTCTCATCTGTCCAGGTCCTTAGCAAGTTACATATGGACTTTTAATTTTACATACTTATTTTTCCTGGCACTTGTCAGGTCCTTTACATTAGAAGCCTTATGTTGAGGACGTTTCTTCCTTGTGTCATCACACAAGAATCTACCACTACCTATTCGTTTCCTGGGATTTTCTCCCCACTTTAAGTTCCTTGTGAGAGATCTTCTCTCTCTTTTACCTTCACCCAGTTTATATAATTCTGACCGAGGGATTGTCAGCTTAGTGTGGGGTAAAATCACTCTTTGTACTCGACGCAGAGTTGCCATTCTAACACATTCAAGTGAAGACTGTGTGTGAAAAGGGGGTTCCCATTCCACTTTGACTACTTTATTAATTTTATTTTTCTTTCCATTTTCAGGCCTAAGTTTGCCCCGTGGCGTTTCTAGGTCCTGATTATTATTGTCCCCACTTGTGGGTGTTCCCTCATGAAATACGCCGTAGGCTTCGACAAAATTCTCAATAATTATCTTTTCATCTGGCCAATAATATTTTTGAGAAACCTTTTGGCAGATGGTACCTACTTTTTTGTGGCCCCCATCTTTTCCAACATGTAAACTCCGTATTACGTCTGCCCTAAACATCTTGGGAAGTACCAGTTATCCGTAACCATTTGAACCAGTTCCGGCCTTCCTATATAACAATTTATTCTTTATGTAAAATTCTCCTTTGCTTGGAGGTGTATGGCAGTTACGCAATTTTTGAAAGCACGGCTTCAGTGACCTATCCTCAGCCTGTGCCTTCTTCATCTCTTCTGGATGAGTATTTATAGGTTCATCTTCTTCCTTTCTGGATTGTGATCGTGTCTGGACGGCTGCCAAGACCACAGGTCTCTTGGGATTCCCCAAGAAGACATAACGACACCCCAATATCAGAGGGTAGATGGGTGCGTCGATCACTGCTGCTCTGATTACTCCTTCCACATAGCGAGTTTTCAACGTTATCCTGGCAATGGGAAGTTTCATAAGTGGTATGTCCGTGGTCGCCCCTTGTATCTCCACTTTTTCTGTGGTATACTGTTCTGGGTTCACCAAGTGCGCACTCACAACAGAATCAAAATCTAAGCCTGTATCATAAAGACAATTAATGGTGACCCCATTGCAGACTACATCCTCACACACTGGGGGGTGATAAGGTTCCTGCTGTCCAGTAGGTTTGTCCTTTCCTCCCTTGTTCCCCATCTTCATAGCAGCAAATCCAGAAGTTTTCTTATGACAAAATTTGATGTCATGACCTTCCCTCTTACACCATTTGCAATATAATCTACCTTGATGAAAAGGTTTTCTTTCATCATATTTCCTATCATTGAATTGTGGGTTTTTGTTTCTAACATCATTGCGTGGCCTATCAAAATTGTGCTTACCTTTGTTCCCCTGATCTTTGTTATCATATCTAGTAGAGTTTTGTGGAGCCTTAAAATTGTCAATCTGTTTCTTTTTAGCGCCAGCTACCTCTGCCTGGGCTGCCTGATACCTCTCAGCGACATTAAGTAACTCACCCAGCCTCTCTGCACCTTGTTCCATGAGAAACTTTCTCAAGTCTGGAGCCATGGACTCTCTCAATTGCTCAATAAGGATCATCTCTTTAAGATCTTGGGTTTTCCCCAGAGCAGTCCATTTCTCCAAATACGTCTCTAACCGTGCAGAGAACTGGTGATAGGTCTCACCCGACAGTAGTTTGGCATTCCTAAACTTTTTCCTGTAAAATTCTCCGTTCTTTTCATACCTTAGCAAAAGAGTCTGCTTTAACATGTCATAATTGTCTTGGTCGTCTTTGCTCATCTTGGCAAACATTTCATAAGAAGTTCCCCTCAGCCCCTGAGATAACTTTAAACTCCACCTTTCCTTCTCCAACCCATAGGTGGTGGCTAAAACCTCAAATCTATACAAAAATGACTCACTGTCATCGTCCCTCTCAACAAAATGGTCTAAATGGAACCCCATAGCTGAAGTTGAGGCTCCCTGACTAGCAGTGGCATCGGAGGTAGAAGGGCTGGCACCATTTTCAGGAGCATGGCCTTGAAATTCGAACTCTTTTAGTCGTAGCTCGTGCTCCCTCTGTAATCTCTTCTCCTTTTCAGCTTCCCTTTCTGCAGCCTGTTTTCTTTCCTCTGCTTCCCTTTCGGCCTTTTTTTCTTCAATTTGGAGCCGCTTTATTTCAGCCTCCCTATCCGCCTCCAATGCCCTAGCCTCTTTATCAGCCTCAATCTGCAACCTTTTAATTTCTTTTTCTACTTCTAATTTCTTCTCCTCAGCTAGTCTATCTGATTCTAATTTTCTTTCATCAGCCAACCTCTTATCTTCTCGTGCAATAAATTTATCAACCTCTGAGGTTACATACTGGACCAACTCTGGTCCATCCATATTCATCTCTTTTGCAGCCAGCACAGCAGCAGATCTGAACTTTGCTAGGTCGGCCATAATATCAATCTTTAAAATGATCTAATATAATTTTCCAAACTCTTAATTAACAGAGTGCCAACACTAACTAATTAATTAACCAATCAATTAACTAATTACTGGCTCTCAACAGTCCATCAGCTTTTATTTTCCCTTTTAAATACTTTTATAACTTTTGGGGACACTAGTGCTACAATATTTAAATTACTAAACAACTAACAAGTTCAAATCCCGGAAGAAGAGACCCCAATTTATTGTGGTGGGTTTGATGTTATGAAATGTTGTTGATATGTTTCCTTATTGTACTGAATGAGGCCAGCTGTGAAGGTCCCTGATTCCAACAAATTTAGGGTGAGTTATCAGGATACCTTTCTGCTACCACCTTATGGCCTCAAGCAGACTTATTCTTCACTAGTATGAATGATAGCTACGTCTAATGTCTAGAGATATGCAAGTGTGGTGTGATGGTACTTTAACAATAATATGCCTCTACACAAACAAGTATTAAGGTCTATGATTAAAGGAAATAACACCTCAGATAAATTTATACAATTAATAATTTTCTGTATTACTTATTTGGTCCTGAACCTAGTATTCTTCTGGTCAGGACTTTAAAAATGAAAAGAATTCAATATATATATATTTACAAAATGTAAATTTTAGACCCACAGGGACTAGTGTCCAAACAAATACTGTTAAATTAAACTAATAGTGTTACTAAAATCTGTCTATTTCTGGTTTCTAGCACTGGATGGCTGTTTGGGATTCTTTAATCACTCCCAGTCTCTTTACAATCTAATGTCACTGTTCATTTCACTATGGAAATATTTTATTTCTTGAATACAGGGGTATGCTGCTCTTATAGCTGATGTACTGTTAGGTACCAGATATTTCACTTATCTGGCCCACTGGAACTGTCTGAATTCTTTCTGCCGAATGACCACTGCTCCAAAAGTAATAGGGGGGAAACTGGCGACCCCTATCACTACTGGCCTCCAAAACTCCTCAACAGCTTTCACATAGAACTCTGGCACCGTACTAGTGCCAGATAAGACCCTGTAATAAGGAAACAATGTCTCCTGGGTGATATCTTATTTAGACTGTGTTTTATATACAAAAGAGCATACATAAGAAATAAAGAGCTGGGTCATATCCAATGGAACAATCCAGCACATCCATTCCACAATGTACCAATGTTGTTCACATGTCTCTCCAACAAAGGCGGCACTGCATCTGCAATAATATTATTAATCTTTCTTTTCTACCATACAATGGGATAGGTGAGCTGTGTCCCTCTGGTCACCTAAGAAAACTTTTTATTTCACAAAACATGTGTATTTACAAAACTGGCAATGTGTTATATCCTAATTCTCCTTCGGGCCCTGCACAAATCAGCTTGGGACCTGATTACTTAGTCGTGATGGCAGCATCTCTCACTCACATTTTTAAACAAAATATATATGAATAATGTCGGTCTTACCAGAATTCAATGAAAAAAACACAAGTACGTTGAATAGCAGATTCCAGATGTACTGCTGGCTGTACTGTGATGCCTATACTTTCATATATATTTGCTTTATTAAGGCTAATCACTTTTCACAAAATTCACAACGTCCTGCTCTCGGGACTATCTTCTACAAATGGCGTCAAGCCGTTGAATTTTCTTAATAATATGAAAGGCTTTGGCCAATGACCGAACGACAATTTTGAAATTTGAAATTAAAAGCAAAACAGACTTGATTTTAGGACACTACCAAGTTTTTTTCCTCTCTCCTTCTTAGATTTCTACTGCTAAATATATTTTGTGTTAAGCCATCCCATAATTTTTCTCCCCCTTTTTCTGCCCCTTTCTACAACAGACTGCATGTAACCTTTTCCTGCCTTTTTCAAGGACGCGTCAAAAAAGTCACCGTTAGTGCAAGTCCAAACGAGCATGTGTTGGTCTGTCTGTACGAACAAATACAGTCCTTTGTCCATAACTTTATTTCTATCTGTCGGATTTTTGATTCGAAAGCATATTATTTATCAGGACAAGACCAGCTCTTAGACTAGCCAACTTTTATGATCATAAACCTAGTAATAAAGAATTCAATATATTTTCCATTTTGGTGTTCGTTGTTTTCTAAGTTTCCACTACTTGAATGTTATAAAATCGCCTCAGATCTTCCTTTTTCCCGATAGGAAGTAATTATGCGTGTGTGTATATATATATATTTTTCCACAGTGTCTGTGGTTAGAAATGTATTGGACTAGCGGGGTATTTTTAAATTTTCAAACTTGCGACATCGTTTACGACACAAGCTAGCGGCATCGTCTCGCACTGTTGGCCCGAGTAGCTAATTCAAGCTCCTAACACTTGACAAGCCGGCAGCAGGTGTCCGCTCTCTCAATCTTATGCGTTCGTGTGTTTTATTCTTTCTATCTTTCCTGGAACCCTACGCTAGTAGAATTTTCAAATTTTTATCGTTAACCCTTGACGGGCGCGTTTAAATGCTAATACTACCACAGCGGCGATAAGATTTCTCACTATGTCCTGTCCTGCTTAAATCAATGCGTTTTATGGCGCAGGGAAGAAGACGCGTTACAACTTTTACTAATTATGACTTTATTACATATAATTTATGATTTTATTGCTGTATCACTGTTCTTTACCACACAAAGGTAAATAAAATGCTGCGCAATCCAAGTGTAAAACGTGGGCGGGAAATCTTCCTTCTTGACTGAGCAAATGAAGAATGTCCTAAATTGCGAATTCTGCTATCCAGACGTACACTTTGCTAGTTTCTTTCTGGTAGACGCCAAACACATAAGGTGTAGACTCAAGACTTCTGTTGGAAACACTGAATACACAAAGTGGCTTCGTAAGTTTCACCTCTTATCTCACTGGTTGACTTTATTTTATAATACACCTCACTACTGATCTCTTTGAGTTTAATTCTCTTGTAATTATGTATGACATGAGACTCACATGAGAGTTGTTAAATATATTGCGCATGAGAGTGTGTGCACATGTAAGTCTGTATTGATGATCTAACAAGCTAATTGAAGGTGAAGTATGAACTATTCATAAATGAAGAGGATTAATTGAAAAAAAGAAACTGTCTTCCGCACATTGAGCTATGATGCTAAGTGCAAAAGATTAAGAAAAGGTATAAATAATTTGTATAAGATGTATTAACCTCCTTTTCCCTTTCGCAAAAACTTTTGAGAACACGCTACACCACAGATATGAATTACTTATCCACACTGAATTAATAGCAGGCTAAGCTTCTGGGGAAAGTCTTCTACGTCACACGGTTGGAAATTTCGTACTGCCCACAGATGAGCTTATCGGTACATTATATTCCTGAATCGTCCATGTTCCCAAATCTTGCGTGTGACGTGAAACTCCGCATCTAAACCAATCGCTAGGCCTCCATACTGTTACCTTTTGTATGTGCATCTTACGCGCCCTGTCAGCCACTGTCCCTGGCCAAAAGGGGTGGGGTTTATGCCACCAACGTCATTTCCGTGCTATGGGTTCGTTTGCGTGACAAACCGATGTTTTCGGATTGGACTGTTAATAAATAATCACCCGCCTTCTCCTGCCACAAATCCTGCTGTCCATTGTCGCGTTTTGTGTATTTTCTGTTTTATTATCTTCCATGCGGCGGTCTTTTAATCTCTCGGTTTATTATGCCGTGCTTACTTTTCCCATCTGGCAACAATCATATTCAGGTGTGCGTCCCGAATCCATTATCGCCTGAATCCATTATTGCCTGAATCCATTGTCGGGATGGCTATTGTATTGCGAGGCGGTGACACGCGTTTGTTTAAACAGCGGCTTAGCCATGAAAAGACTACTATATTGTGTCAGCCAGGCGTTTTCCAAAATAATCAATATTCTGACGACATTTATACCGGGACTTAGATATCAAAGAAGTAGTATATATATATATATATATATATATATATATATATATATATATATATATATATATATATATATATATATATATATATATATATATATATACATCGTACCGTTGTGAAGGGCAAAGATGGTTGCAGCTCTGCCAATGCGCCTGTGAATTTCTGTGTCCAGAGAGATTACAGTTTCGATTCAGGTCGTGATTAAAAGATTACTTACTTGAACAACGATGAAAGAGCAAAATGTGGGTGAAAATGAAATAAGAAATATGTGAAAGATGTTGGAAAAGATAGAGAGTGATAAAGATAGACCTACTATACGACACTTCCCACGCCTTTGATGTGTTTCCCATGTTCCATACACTGTTGGATAGAGAGATCATTATTTCTCGTATTCTGGTGTATTTATTAAGATTTCGTAGCTTAGAATGTCTTACCTTTATGCTGAGTTTTCATTTATTACTTTTTCTACCTCATATACTGGTGAAGTGGTTACCAAACTGCGCTGGCGACCGGGTGACCCAGGATCAAACCCGGGCAAGGACATTTGAAGATTTTTCGTCGACCGGGATTTGGACTGGATTAACTCGAGCCCTGGCGAGAACATTTGAAGGAGTGTCGTCGACCAGGGACTGGCGGCTCCTGAGCCGACCCAGCTCTAATGGGTACCTCCGAAATCGGCGAGTATCTGCCTGAATGACGAGGGACACCTGTCTCTGTACAAGACAAAGGGATACTCGCGTAAAAATCAGTCTCAGGCTCGACATACTAACCTGAGATTTCGCATCAAGTAATAGCGGGCGTACGCAAAACAAAAATATGTGATTTGTTCCCTACGTCATTACCTCATTCTCTCATATATATTTTTAGCTCTGCTATGAGTTTCTTTCTTATTATTTTTTTTCCTTTTCCGGGTTTCTCCTAGCACTTAGACTATAGAAGTATCTAGGTAGGGTATTGGCATGTTTTTAAATCGGATTCTGCCCTTTCAGGTATTTTATAGAAGACATTACTGTTCGTTTTGATTTTCCTAAAATGGTTTTAATGTGTTTCACACATCTGTAATGGAATATATGTTTGGATTAAGGATTTGGCGGAAGGTTTTCTAGTAAGCTTTCTTTTCTAGTAGTATTATTTGTTTCATTTTTTTATTCTCTTATATTGTTCATAGTTGTCTTCAGTCCTATTTCTTCAATATTTTTTGCACTGACTGTTTTTACATTTAGTTTTTTTCTGTATTTCTGTTTGTCCAGCAAGGAAGTTGGTTTTATTCCAACCATTTTTTTTTTTATTTTATTTTTTTTTTTTTGATTTATGTTTAGCGACATATTTGAGTTTATTATATGACTTGGCTGCAAGTTATAGTATTTATTAATTAAGATTGTTTGCAAATGTATCTTTGTCTTCACACAAAAAAGATCAGAAGGGTCATGAAAAGAAACAGTTTGTTCATTAATGGCGCTGCAATAGTCACTCAAAGTCAAAAGAAGCCCCAGAGCTTGACGAATCGCTTCTCTCAAATATGCAAGGGCTTTGGCCTCACAATAAGTCTAAAGAAAACAAATGTGCTGAGTCAATTTTGTGGATGTTGCACCAGTTATTCCAATCGACATCTATGAACTGACAGTTGTGCATCACTTCATATACCAAGGGTATACCATCAGTGACACATGCTCTCTGGACACAGAAATTCACAGCCGTATTGGCAAAGCTGCAACCATCTTTGCCCGACTC
This sequence comes from Oreohelix idahoensis, assembly GCA_024509875.1. NCBI lineage: Eukaryota > Metazoa > Mollusca > Gastropoda > Stylommatophora > Oreohelicidae > Oreohelix > Oreohelix idahoensis. The sequence continues at coordinate 125,911 of JAMPIV010014141.1, forward strand.
ACAACGTTACGTTGTATTTTGCGCGGCAAATAGGAAATTTATATATTATTGGCCATTCCCCTTTTCGTATTGTCTCTCTTTCTCTCTCTCTCTCTCTCTCTCTCTCTCTCTCTCTCTCTCTCTCTCTCTCTCTCTCTTCTTCCATTATCTACTTATTTTTCCTTTTCGGGGCACAGAAATACGTGCCCAGTCACTTGCTTACACTTCTTCCTGTAATAATTCGTCATGTCTGTTTACCTCATCATCCCTGCTGAGAGAGTAGACAGGTGATGTAATATTGACCGACAGTGATGTTGGTAAAATTCTCGTGTACCAGACATTGGCGCGCCGAATTAACTAGAAGATCACCACGCGAGCTTGGTTAACGTGTATGTTGCTTTTGTAACTTCCTAATTTCTCTCGTAGAGAGAACCCACCCAGATGGTCACACGATGAATGTTTGTCTGCAGTCTCAGATACCTGTTATTCTATTGCCCAATATTGTTTTGTCTTGGCTCTGACCCTCAAGCACTGATGTGCATGTGTGTTGATGTGTGCGTAGCTAGAGGACCGAACAATACAAGTGGAAAAAGTACTAACCGTGCTGGTGAGAAAATACAAACTTAAATTTAATAACCACAGAATTATTAAGTAGTGCTGGAAAAGAATCAAATAAAATAGCAATATCAAACATAATCTATGTGATGGTGATGTAGTGAGAACTTTTATGCTGGAGTAAAGAATTAGGTCAAACAACAGCTAACGTTAATTTGACTGGTTACAACGTCCGATGGTGATTGGTAGAGTTATTTCCCCTGATGTGCTTAATGCAAGTTGAATGGCTAACTATGACCCGTAGGGATTGCCTTATTGACTATTACTGAATCCTGTTTGTGTCTGGTTCAAGTTAAATACTTAAAGATTGCGTTAACCGAAGAATTATGGCATTTAGCCTCTGTCCCAATTGTTTACCGATTACAGAGAATAGTGGTAGTTGAGTAAGCAGATTTGTTACTGCATTTAGAACTGTGTTACTTGGTTACTGGTTAACAATTGGTAAACTTGAATTCATTCTGCCGAGCTTGTGGAAGAAACTGACAGGGTTCTTGTAGGCTTGAGTTAAGAAGGCCGTTAGGATTTCTTTACCGCAGAGATACTGTGCAATATATGGAGCTTAGGTGTTCTATATCTCTAACTTTTTCGGTTTTTTTCTTTTGCAATAATACATTTCTATCTTTTCATTTCTATTGTTAAGTGTGTTCTCTAACTGTTAACTCAAATTATGTATATTGTCAGTTTGCTTTTCGTTCCGTACAGAACATGAAGACACCACTGCAACTAGCTCCTGATGGGAAGCATACACATTGCATTTACATGCTCTAGAAGCAGGGGCTTCTGTAGGAAATTGTATTTCAGTAATAGGTTACCAGCCCCATTCTCACCCTCATATCGGTTGCCTTGTACGACTTTCCTAAGAGATCAAAAGTCATATTATTTCTTTCTCTCTTAAGAGACCACCAGGAACGACACAGGATTACGATACATATGTCAATATCTTTTACTACAACCCACCTACAAACCTCAGAAATGAAGTCTTTGAGCAAGGTGGTTCAAGTGACAAGAAGGGACGTTGTCCGCAACAAAAAAATACGTCATAGTGTCAAAACCATGCAGACCAGAGTCGAACAGTCCCGGTTGCAATGGTTTGGCCATATCTGTAGAAAGGGAGGAGACCCACGTTAACATATGAAACCAAGAGCCAAGGCTGTAGACATCCAGGACGATTCAAAGTTCCCTGGAAAGACAACATAAGACCGTTCCTGGAGGACTGAGGACTCGACAGGAACCGAACCAAAAGGAAGACAACCGATAGGATAACGTGACGCTCTGTCTGGCTAATCTGTGCACCCCTAAGGTAGAAGAGGAACGATTAAGTAAGTGAGTTCTCTTATTAGTATATTTTTCTTCTAATGCCATCTGTTATTTATCTAATTTCTCCTCTAAGTAGATTTTTATTTTGTAATTTATCGTCTACTTCATTCCTTTGGTTACTACTTTCCCATGTAAGTTTCTGTTAACGAATTTCTAAACTTTTATCTAATTATCACAAAAAGTAAAGAAAACAAATTTGCTGGGTCAGGATGTTGATGTTGCACAAGTTATTACTATCGATAACTATGTATTGCTAGTGGTGCGTCACTTCTCATACCCGGGGTCTACCATCAATGAAAAACTCTCTCTGGACACATAAATTTACAGCAGCCCTAGCAACGCTATAGCCATCTTTTCCCACTGCACAACGCCCTTTTGGGGAAACTCCTAACTCACTATGAAGACCGAAGCTGCAGTATGTCATGCATGCGTCACCAGCACGCTTATGTATGGTCGCGAGACATGGACAACCTAGGCTAAGCAAGAAAGAAAGCTCAATACCTTTCATCTACGGTGTTTACGCCTGTGACAATTCGGCTCGTTTGCTTTATCGTAATTTCCTCTCATCACCTTTATTATCTTTTTTTTCGGCATATTTAATGCACATAATTTCGTGCCTATCCTCTACTCAGACTTGTTACCCTTTTTTCCTACTATCGTTGTTCACGTTTCAGGAAACGATGCATAACAGGGCCTGACAATCACCCAATCCTGAGAGAGTAACTGAATCACCAAAACGTAATAATACCACACTGACTCCAGGTACATGCGAGCATAAAGTGTTTGTTCAAGATTTACTGATCACTTCCGATCCGACAGTAGAATGGACTTGCAATACGGGTTTAATTGTATAGACCACGATTTGTTTAGACAGGCAGTCGGATTGCGACAAGACATGTCATACAAGAGATCGGCAGAGTCTGATAAACTAAGAAATCAGACTTCCGAATTACTTGGGATAGGTGATTATAGATAAACGCAATCTTGCAAGACATTTTGAAGAGTGAGCGGGGAAGTGTGACATAAGTAAACCTTGACAACACTTCACGGAAATCCCAATTCCATATATGGAAGGTGGCTGTTTAAATTCTCAACCGTATGAGACACGCAGGAAATTCCATAAGCAGTACTCTATCATAAAAAGTACTTTTAATGCCAATGGTTTGGCAATTCGAGTTGTCATATACAATGGAGGGTTGCCTAGTAGTAGACAACAAGAGTGAGTGGGCGAATTCTGAAATATAATGTAGAACATTTTTAGACTTACTGCACTGCATTCCCGAAATCGTCAAATGGACCGTCCGGACTGAAGCCAGGAAACAATAGAAGTAAAGATTCTGACTTTAAATAGGACCGGACTTAGAGGAACACTTCTGAACACTACAGCATGGAAATCCAAAGTTATTCATACGGAAACCGGGCTTATATAGGACTTACTCACTATGTCGCAGAGGGATTTTTAATAAAACTAAATACACCGAGGTGTATTCGAGGCATCAATATCAAGTTTCCAAGACTATTTACCTGAGCAAGAAATCTAAGATTTCTCACTTATTGAGGTGAGTTGTAACTTATTTCTTGCACTTTGAATTTAACATTTTTATACTTGCTAGTGGTGTTAAAGATTCATACTTGGCTGGCAACCTCAGCATGTAAAAAGGATACATTCATGAACCACCACAGCAAGCACTGTTGATTGCTTCATGCTGGTTCTCACGGAAGAACCAAAACCAGAGGTAATCTCAGACTCCGAATGGAGCAGGGAGTGAGTGATGATTACATCAATCTGTGCATAGTTGTATATTATCATTTTGTGAATGTATGTAAACTTAATATGTTCCTTCAAGCACAGGCTACTGCCGCTGTCCAGTAATTAAATTAACTGACATACTGGTGATTTTTCATCACATGCCCTTAGTGATACGATATACACTCAAGGAGAGTAAAAAATCTGAGAAAAGAAACGGCTCACGGACAGCGGGAAAGGTGCCTGATTAACATCAGGAAAACAAAGACTTAGCAGCGGAATTTGTTCTTTTATTCCCTCTAAAGTTTGTGATACCAGTACGAGACGACCCGACTATTTGTGGTATGACACGAAGTGACAATTTGCTATACTACCATTCTGTGGCTCAAAGTTTGTAATTGACACTTGAGACCTACATTCCACGTGTTGTGAAGATTCTTGCCTTGACCAGGTGCGGTTACTTGCTGACTGATCTGGAAACGTGCCCTCTCCACAGAGACGAATCTACGGAACCAGCAGCGTCGGCAAGTCCCATTTTTAGCTTGTCAAATAAACAACTTTCTTTTATAAAATTAAGCTTACGAAAGCTGATATATTCCATGATGTGAATTACGTTTTATTGATCACCAGTTCTTATTTATTTACAAATTGTGACAGAGTATGAAAATCGAACATCTCGATCAGTCGCTTTACTCCCACAATGACCCCTCATTTCGTTTGTTTCAAGCAAATCATCCAACGTGGGTTCCACATCTTTGCTTTCCTCATTAGCATACACGGGCTATTGCACAAAAGCCATGCCTTCCGCTAGCTGTCTTACTATATTTAGCCACACCTACCTGTCTTCTTTTCACGCGCTATCAAAAGCAAATATTTAGATTCATAACTGACATTCCTTCAAAGAGTGTGGGCTAAGAACATCTGCCTGCTGTCAGATTACAACAAACAGGGGGAAGTAGAATTGTTTTGAAGTTCATTACACGTCAGGCATTTCGCTGAGATCTGAAAACCTGTGTTGTTGATTAACACCAGGTAACAGAGCGGACGGAGAACCCCTCTACCGGGGAAAGAAATCTCCGCTGAAACGGCCATACTATCCGCAAAAGGTGCGTAAAAAACCTTTCATTCAGGAATTGACCGTAGAATGTGCCCTAGGTGCGAATTTTCGCGTTAAGGAGGGAAAGACCGGCATTTCTAAATATATAGTCATTCTCATCAAACTCAGTTATCAGTTTGCTACAGGATTTCTTGAATATTCTAGCTCGCTATTATAAGAGCCATATTACAAATTGGACACTTTAATACTTGGAGATAATTTCAGTTTCATGATTTGCGGTAATAATATTATTAGCATTTAAGTGTTTTAGCGTGTTTAAGTTTCATTATATTTCACTGGGATTTTTGTGTTAAATGAAACGTATTAAATAAACATATAGCAAATTTCTCCAGCTGTAAACGTAAATTTAATTACCCGCTATTTCCCCAGTGAGAGATGCTTCAAATAATTAATAAGCCGCAAGGCGATTGATAATTGACGAAATACCATTTAATTCTATTCATATGTGTGTAATTTTATAAACAACTAGTGTTCATATCTCATGTTAAAACCGTTAAGATAAACTAGACACTCGTGTGTTTTTTTTTTAATATTGTAGCGAGAGGTTTTTCTTGGCTCTAGGATCAGTATAGTACTGATAATACAGAAATAGAATTTCTGCAGGAAAATGGTGAAGTCCCAGTGTATGAGAGAACTACTGGTATCACAAGTTAGTTACGGCTGTGAATGATCTGATCTCGAAAAATAGTAGAGAGGAGACAGTCATAAAATGCCACCCCGCGGTGTAACTAACTGTGATATTAAAACAAGGAAAGAGATTTCACTTAACAATCATAAACTTGACAAGTCGTTCAAATACAATTTCCTTATTTATTAAGTATATACACTATCTACTCTTGTGCTGAAAGGTGGATGTTGGAAGATGGAATGCAATGGATTTGTAAGTTTACATATGATATGTATATATATATATATATATATATATATATATATATATATATATATATATATATATATATATATATATATATATATATATATATAACACAAGTCTTCCAATTATAGGAACAAACATTATATCAGCTGTGCTGTTAATCAATTATAGTAAATGTATCAGCTGTGCTGTTAATCTTGTCTCTCACTACGTTAAATTACTTTTTCTTCCTTCACAGTTAATTGCTCACAATTGCCGACGGAAATGGTACTAATGTGTACTCATCTCTTAGAACAGTTCTGTCCTTCCTAATTTGTTGCACACAACACCCGCTGATGATCGTTCTTTTAGCCCACCCAAGACTGAGGGGGACTAAGGATGTAGCTCCGGTATAATCACTGTGCTCCTGCAAAGTTCCAGGCAGCTGGATTGACTCGAACATACGACCTCAGGTTGGATGACACGAATAAACCCTCTAAGATTAATACAAGCCAAATTTGGACTTGACTTTAGTGAAGCAAGAGTGCCCGGTCACGCAGATAAGCATTAAATCAATCTTGACGGCGTTCTCTTCCCCCTGTCGGTCTAGCTGGTCTTCGTGTTTGTGTGTGTGTTTTTTGGGGGGAATAAAATGCGCCCGTTTATATAGGTAGACGCAGGGAATCTGCCAGTGCGCAAGGAACTCTTTTGATTGGTTCTCGACGATTTGGTACATTTTTATTGCCGACGATTTCGTACTTTCCATGACCCATTTCCGAAAAACAGGGCTTATGCCTAATTTATTCTGTCTGCCGCCATCTTGCGGGAACAAGATGGCGAATACTTCGTGTAATTTAATCTGTCTCAGTCTGTTGAACGTGGATTGGCTGTGCACATGTATAAACAAAGAAGTGGGTTTACACACACGTTTCACGACAAATATATATAATTAAATACCGGAGTGGTTAAAAAGGTCGGTACTTGTGTCTTTATTCACCGGCAGATGAAAATTGTTGAAATTTTCAAGCTAAATGGAGCACCGAACTTTTTCTTGAATTTTTTTTTCTTAAATTGGAGCGAAAATCTAACGCCGTCTCCTCGCGGCAAATCTCTCTCTCAGTTCTCCAAGATCGTTAGAAAGTCGTCTTGGCTACTAGCACGAATCTCTTTCTCCACGGCAATGTACTTGTGCGCTCTCTCTTTCACTACGGCAATGTACTTGTGCGCTCTCTCTCTTTCACTACGGCAATTTATCCATCCGGTTGTGTGGCAGGACATCAAAGGGATTATTCGTCTGGTTGGGTGATGGTGGTGGTAAGAGTCTCTCTTCTGTGGATTGAAATGACGTCGATTTGTAGCAATGTAATTTATATGGTCCTGTGTAGGGAATGAAACAGCTCGATCGTTCTGTGATCTACATCGATTCGAAGTGTATGGGATTTTGCGAAGGTTGCTTACTCTACATCTTTGCAACCTGGGTTGATCTTGTATAACAAGGTTTACAGTGTTCCTCGTGGGGCTACATTTTTCCTTAGGAGAATGTGTATTCCGATAGGCTTCTAAAATGATCTCTTGATCAACCATATCTGGGTATTTAAACTGATAACACTGGCTAACAAAAAAAAATTTTTTTTTTTCTTTCTCTAACATTTCTATGTTTTTCTGGTCAATTTTAATGCGCTGTTTTTAAATCTGCAAACCGTTTTTCTCTATCAGGTCGGGATCTCTAGAAATACGCAATTGAAGTTTTTTAACAACGCATACAGTATTACAACATCATTTGTACAAGAAGTATAACAGTTATGTAGGCTTGAATTTCTTTGCAGTCGACTTTCGTCGGTGAATGGCATGTGGTACATCGCGATGAAGCATCCAACAATAATCGGCAAGCATGGTCACACTCCACCGTCCTTGATAACGTGACTCCATTACGGCGATATCTTGATGGAATCATTCTCCATGTTCATCGCTGACTTCGCCAAGGTTGTCAGGGAAAAAGTCAAGATGCGAATCGAGCAAATGGATTTTGAGGGACATGTTACAGCCCATAATTCTGTATGCATCTATGCACTGCTTAACAATATGCACATAGTCGACAGATTTGTGATTTCCCAGAAAGTTATCGACGATCGATTTGAATGCCATCCATGCGCGAAGTTCACTACCATGTAACAAGTTCTCGAATTGTTTGTCTGCAATAACTTTCCTAATCTGAGGTCCTACAAAGATACCTTCCTTTATCTTTGCATCGCTAATTTGCGGAAACTTTTCTCGTAGATAAGTGAAAGCTTTGCTCGTTTTATCTAACGCTTTTACGAAATTCTTCATGAGACCCAACTTTATATGTAACGGTGGTAAAATGATGCTGTCTTTGTTAACTAATGGCTCGTGTATTATATTTTTATGCCCGAGCTGCATACGATCCCTGATAGGCCACACCTTTCTTGCATAATGTTCCTGTCCTTTGCGGCTGTCCCATTCACATAGGAAGCAACAAAATTTAGTATACCCAGTCTGCATGCCCGTGAGAATTGCAATGACCTTTAGGTCTCCACAAATCCGCCATTGGTAGTCATTGTACTTGTCACGTAGGGTTTATATTCATTTAATTTCCTACATTTTCTTCCTATTCTTTCACCAAATTCTCTCTTTATTATCTCTGTATTTTTTTTTTTCCTGTATATTTTTTCATCCATTCGTTTTGCGAATATTATTTTCATATAATTCGCAAACTTTACCTGTTTTCCTTTCTCTTAAACTGAGAATCGCGCTAGGACGATATTACGTAGATGTCAGGGCTGCAGGGCGTCAGAAGGCGTGATAAGTCGGTTCGCTGAACATAGGACGTAGCAAATCGTCTACATTCTCACCGAGCGCGCGAGCTTCTTCTCGGCATTAGTCCCGGTGAGGTGTGATACTTTACATCTGCACCGGTCAGTATCCAGACATTTGTCTGGAAAATCCCAAACTGACACGGCGCTCACTTGGGCCATGGTCAGCTGTAGTGTGAAAACTGCCCTGAAATGGAGTCAGGCTGTCTGGGATTTGAAACTGACACGCGTACATCGTGGTCAGTAGGTGACAGTTACGACACGCGTTAAGCGGACGTAAATGTTGGGAGTAGGGGAGATAATTTCGCTTGGCGAAATAAGTTTGGGCCCTTTGTCTGATTTTAAGATATTGGCCAAGTTTGAAACTTTAATTTCATTCTCGCTCATAGACTCCACAGTAGATAGGTCGCTCGAAAACAGAATAGCTGTTAGCGAAGATCTCAGTTTGTTTCGGCAATTTGTCGAACTTCTAGACTTCCAGAAATATTTTCAGCATTTTTATTCTTAAGTTGTGCGACTACCTGTAATTCTGTGGTTGAGGTAATTAATATGATAGATATATAGATTTTGTGAGTGTTAAAGTGTTAAATCGCTTAATTCATTTTAATCTATTTCTTTAGCGCAGAAGAGAAATAAAGTGGTAGGCTATTATATTTTCTAGGGAAGCATTCAGTGGAAAGCAGAAAAAAATTAAAATTTCTAGCTTATAACGGCAATTGTAGCTATTTATAAATTTAATTTAACTGCTAATACTCAGTCGAGTGTATTTTTCTAAACTAACGTATAAACTCTAGAATCCAGCCTCATGAATGGTGACGGAATACGCACGTGTTCTTAATTTATGAGGATTGCTGATTTTTAAATATAACTTACGTCACGGGAAGTTTAAATGATAAGCAAAGCTCTCTGCTTGCAAGTTTAAATGTAAGTTTTAACCAGTACAGATTCTGTTTATTATATTATATGTGTTATTTTTCCTCCACACAGTGAAAGTTTTGGGGTGACCCTAACTTTACCAGCACCTAGTAGTAGTTTCCATACTTGTGAAGAAATAGACAGTCCTTATTTTGAACCACGTGGGTTTTCTCAAGTAACACTGATCTGACGGTGCAAGTTAGACAGAAATACTAATATCCCTATAACGGGTTTTCAAAGACTGTAATGATAAATACTGGACCTTGGAGCCAGCACTTAATTTCTTCTAGAAACTCTATATAATTTGCTGCCTGGTGGCGTGAATATTAACAATCATTTCCCGACTAGATTATATCTTGTGGACAAATCTGTGGTGTGACTAAAGTGAATCCTATACTGAGGGAAGGCACCGACCTGACATTCATCATTTTTTAGAAACCTACGCTATTGACACTGTGCTCTGCTAACTCCCGCGCCTGGAATAATTGTTAGGTGACTTAATCAGACATTTGAACAAATTTGCATACCCAAGTAGTCGTTCCCGGAGACTCCAAGTTAAATACGTCTTTTGGAACTGGGGACTTCTTGGCAGAAGACTGCATTTTTTTGAGTCTGTGTGAAAATCTAAAATCAATGTGTTCCAAGAGGCAGCAAGCAAAGTCGTGAGTACAAGTATGAGAAGCCATGGCGGAATGAATGAGTGTACGCTGGTTTGAGTGATATTTTTCACTATTTTATCTTTGACACCCTGTTGCTGTCCTAATTTTTTTTTCAATCTGCATAATTTGTTGCTAAGGCTAGAGTTCTTGTGTTTTTGTCTTAGGTTAAATCAGATTTTTTTCAAACTCTGTGCATATAATTACGAGATAAAACAAAGAAAAACTCTTAGACTCAAACCCTATGTATCTGTGACTCGGGCGCCATCATCTGTTCTCTTAACGGGGCCGGGCTAAACCTAGAGTTAACACTATAACGGGGCTATCATCCTTGCAACATTTCCTTGATTTTTTATGACTATGTGTATATGTATTTTCCTTGATGTACTTTCTTTGATGTTGTGAGCCGATTTTTCCTGATATTAAAATCGCTCTTGAACTTAATAATCGTGTTTGGTCAGCTCGTTCTAGATAATATATATATCATTGTTATAGTTTTCCCACGTCTGTGTGTTTACCTGTCGTCACGTGTATGTGCGTGCCTGTGAGTGATAGAAATATACGTAATATGTATATTGGTGTAGTCTGTCTGACGCTGTAACAACTGTTGTAGAAGATAGGTGAGAGAGAGAAGAATTCTTTTCGCTTTCAGAGACAGCCACTATATCAAATCTATCATCTCACGTGTGTGGAAATTCTATTACCTTTCACTAACTCTCACTGAGTCTATCACCTATTCAAACCTATTCAGAAGGGACCAAACCTAGTCTTAATTCTCCTATCGAAAATCTACGACAAATGAGGGCTCGTTTCCGGTCTTTGAACTTAGAATAGGAAGACGAGTACGACAAACGTGGACTCGTCTATCTGGATTTTGAACTTAAGATTCTGTATTCTGATATAGAGTAAGAGTGTGATGTCTTGTGAGTTGTTATATCTTTAAATAATTACCCCCTAGACTAGCGATCTGTTTACGGGCGTGCTGACCACACAAACTAATAAGTTTTTTTTTCCACAGCATCTTTGAATAATATACATTTTGGTTACAGGTTGATTTTGTCGGGATATATGTTAACTGCTGATTGTAATACTAAATGCTGGTAAAGTGGTGAGTGTATAACATTCACTGGGTACTGAGGCAGAACGGCGTTTGAACTAAGTTAAGGAGTGTGTTTCGGACTTTTTGTCCAGATTAATTCCCTCCCTTACCCGATCTGACTTCAGGGGCGAACTTATAGTGGATTTTTAAAAATTAAGGGATTATTTTTCTCTTTAATTTTTGCAATATTCTTTTGCTTTTCCACTGTAGCAACTTATTTTTCAGTTGTAATCTTAACTACCATTTATTTGGCGTAGTCGTGTTTTGCATTGAGTGCTTTATTGCCGATAATAGCAGCGATAGTTAGATTTTATTTTGGAGGAGGTATCCCAGGGTTAAGGATATCATCTTTTGAATTTTTGGTTTTTTTTTCTCGTAAGTGGTAGGAACCAGGTTATTCTTTTTCCTATTTTCTATCTCCACGTGTCTCAGTCACTGACATAATATGGCCGAGAGGGCAAAGCTTAGACAACTCCTCAGGGACGAAGCGAGAGAGGAGGGACTGGAAGGAGAGGAAGCGAAAGCTTTTGTCAGAGACGAACTTGAGAGATATGATGCGGAGAGGAAAGAAGCTGAAGAGCTTTACAGCAGAAGAAGATGGACGAGGAAATGGAAATTCGCAGGGCGAATGAACGAGAGAAGGAGAGACAGCATGAGGAAAGAGAGAAGGAGAGACAGCATGAGGAAAGAGAGAAGGAGAGACAGCATGAGGAGAAAGAGAAGGAGAGACAGCATGAGGAAAGAGAGAAGGAGAGACAACATGAGTTGGCTCTTAAAGCTCTAGAGTTCCAAAGTCGTGGGGCTGCCTCTACCTCCAGCAATGGAGAGTCTTCTCCTCATTCTTCCTTAACTGACCCTGCTAACACTCAATCTCTTCAACTAAATGCTATGTCTTTCACTCTTGAATCTTTTCCTTGTCCAAATGAGAAGATTGACACATGGTTAGAAAAATTTGAGAAAATTGCAACTCTGTACGGGTTAGAGAGGTCGCGTTGGAATATGAAACTTTCCCAGGCCCTAAAAGGTTCTGCTTATGATGTTTATTCTAAGCTGGAAAGTAGCCAACAAGACGACTACGATGTGTTGAAGAAAGCGTTACTGGAGCGCTTTGAAATGAACGCTCGCAAGTTTTTGCAACTGTTTCGCAACAGCCGGAAAGAGAATTCTGAAACTTTTCACCAGTTCTCATCTCGTCTTAAGGGATATCTAACAAAGTGCCTTGAGCTTTCGCAGCTCCCCTCTACCTATGAAGGTCTTGAGGAACTTGTTCTAACTGAACAAATAAAGAACACTTTGTCTGCTGATACCCGGAGATTTCTCGCTGAGCAGGGGGCAGAAAAACTTGAAGACATTTTGGAAAAGTCTGAGCGTTATCACAATGCGCTGGCTGAACTACCGGCCACAAAGCGGAAACCGACAGAGGAGCATTTTCGAAAACATAACCTAGAGCAATCTTCTCAGGCTTCTAACCAAAACAACCACAGAGAAACTGGACCTCAAAACCCCCCTCCTGAAAAATCCAAGTTCTACAAGAACAAGTACCCCAACCACCCCAAACAGTCTGATCAACCCGACCGCCCTACATGGCAGCGTAGCCAGAAAGGACAAGGTGGCAAAGGGAGAACCCCTGAGCACGGGACATATGATCAGACCGAGCACACCGAGCCGAAACGCATCGGATGCTTATTGACAGTCTCGCAAGGCGGAATTATTGACAGTGATTCCCAACCTGTTGGGGATAGACCCTCAACGCGAGGTACTGTTACTTTGAACGGTTCTCAAACTTCTTGCTTATTTGACACGGGGCTTTCTTATGATTGCATTGTTGCCAGAAACCTGGTTAAACCCGGTCAAGAGACAGGAGAGACCGTCAAACTTTGTGGAGTTCGTAAGAGTGATGCACCTACAGCGCTTCCCATCGCATTGGTGGAGATACACTCTGACTTTGTCAGAGGTGTGATCAAAGCGGCTGTTATGGATGATCCCATCTACCCAGTCATACTTGGCGGGAGATACGTGTGTATTGGGAAACCGGAAGAGCCGATTGTGGCAGCAGTAACTACAAGAGGGCAAACCAAGAAGGAACGGGAGCCTACGCCTAATTTGTTACCTATGGAACTTAAAGAAGCGCAACAAAAGGACCCTACTTTGGCACCCTGCTTTAGGAAACTGCCCATGGCGAAGGAACCCAAACAGCACGGGGACATTTTTTCTGAGGATGGCGTACTTTATCGGAGAACGGGCAAGCCTGACCAAGGTTACAACCAGCTCCTAGTACCGAAACAGTACAGAAGCCAAATCCTAGAAATGGGGCACTCTCTTCCCTTTAGCGGACATATGGGACAGAACGCCACAAACCAACGTATAACCACTCATTATTGGTGGCCAGGAGTAAATACTGATATTATCAGATATGTCAAATCCTGTGCCCAGTGCCAACGTGTGCCACCCAAGCAACGGGCACCCCCAGTCCACATGGGTGAAATGCCAATAATGGGAACACCATTCGAACGGGTTGTGATCGACATTTTAGGGCCTTTCGAAAGGACTAAAAGAAGGAACAGGTTCATCCTGACCTTAGTCGATACATGCACTTTATGGGCAGAAGCTATCCCGCTAACATGCGCAGATGCCAAGCATGTCGCAGAAGCCCTCGTGCAGATTTTCACTCGGTTGGGATTCCCTCAGCAAGTGTTGACGGATAATGGATCTCCATACCGAAACCTGTTGATGGATGAGATCGTTAAGATCTTGAGGACCCAACACATCCACACTAAGCCATATACTCCGGCCGGAAATGGGCTCGTGGAACGTGCTAATGGAAACCTCACCATGATGCTAAGTAAGCTGGCACAAGTGAAACCTGAAGATTGGGATCTCTGTATTCCTGCAGCATTATTTGGCTACAGAGAATCTCCTCATACTTCCACAGGATTTCCGCCAGCTACACTCTTATTCGGCAGACCCATTAAGGGCCCGCTTGAAGCCTTACTTCAGTCTCTGACAGACGAGAAGGCTGATGAGACAGTTGTCTCAGCCAGTAAATATGTGTCGGTTTTAAAGGAACGGTTGAAACTAGGGTGGGACCTAGCAACGACTAACTTTAAGCGAGCACGCACCAAGCACGCTAACCGATACAGGAAAGTCGCGGAAGAGAGAGAACTGGAAGCAGGAGAGAAAGTTTTGGTGTTACTCCCTACTGAGAACAACCAACTGAAGATCGGATGGCAAGGGCCGTTTACCGTCCTGAAAAAGATTTCTAAGGCTAACTACCAGATCTCTATTGAAGGAAAGGAGAAGGTTTTCCATTTAAATCTCTTAAAGAGATACTTGGAAAAACCAGTGCCAACCTCCGACCATCTCCTGACGATCGCCAAAACTGACGAAGATGACGATAGTGGCAGGGATATTCCACCGCTATCACAGGAAATCTTTCAAAAATGTCAGAAGCGGCGACGCTCTTTCAAGCGCGCATATGAGACATTCCAGGGGAAGGAAACTTTGAGGAGTGGACTTGAGTAGGAATTGGACAGAGATGGAGGGGGAAGATGAGAGGGAAGAGGACAGACACCCCGAAGCTACGGTTATAGGAAATTAAACTCCATAACGTAGACATGGAGTGCTTCCATATCTTAAAGGGGGGAGGCTCTGTCACGTAGGGTTTATATTCATTTAATTTCCTACATTTTCTTCCTATTCTTTCACCAAATTCTCTCTTTATTATCTCTGTATTTTTTTTTTCCTGTATATTTTTTCATCCATTCGTTTTGCGAATATTATTTTCATATAATTCGCAAACTTTACCTGTTTTCCTTTCTCTTAAACTGAGAATCGCGCTAGGACGATATTACGTAGATGTCAGGGCTGCAGGGCGTCAGAAGGCGTGATAAGTCGGTTCGCTGAACATAGGACGTAGCAAATCGTCTACATTCTCACCGAGCGCGCGAGCTTCTTCTCGGCATTAGTCCCGGTGAGGTGTGATACTTTACATCTGCACCGGTCAGTATCCAGACATTTGTCTGGAAAATCCCAAACTGACACGGCGCTCACTTGGGCCATGGTCAGCTGTAGTGTGAAAACTGCCCTGAAATGGAGTCAGGCTGTCTGGGATTTGAAACTGACACGCGTACATCGTGGTCAGTAGGTGACAGTTACGACACGCGTTAAGCGGACGTAAATGTTGGGAGTAGGGGAGATAATTTCGCTTGGCGAAATAAGTTTGGGCCCTTTGTCTGATTTTAAGATATTGGCCAAGTTTGAAACTTTAATTTCATTCTCGCTCATAGACTCCACAGTAGATAGGTCGCTCGAAAACAGAATAGCTGTTAGCGAAGATCTCAGTTTGTTTCGGCAATTTGTCGAACTTCTAGACTTCCAGAAATATTTTCAGCATTTTATTCTTAAGTTGTGCGACTACCTGTAATTCTGTGGTTGAGGTAATTAATATGATAGATATATAGATTTTGTGAGTGTTAAAGTGTTAAATCGCTTAATTCATTTTAATCTATTTCTTTAGCGCAGAAGAGAAATAAAGTGGTAGGCTATTATATTTTCTAGGGAAGCATTCAGTGGAAAGCAGAAAAAAATTAAAATTTCTAGCTTATAACGGCAATTGTAGCTATTTATAAATTTAATTTAACTGCTAATACTCAGTCGAGTGTATTTTTCTAAACTAACGTATAAACTCTAGAATCCAGCCTCATGAATGGTGACGGAATACGCACGTGTTCTTAATTTATGAGGATTGCTGATTTTTAAATATAACTTACGTCACGGGAAGTTTAAATGATAAGCAAAGCTCTCTGCTTGCAAGTTTAAATGTAAGTTTTAACCAGTACAGATTCTGTTTATTATATTATATGTGTTATTTTTCCTCCACACAGTGAAAGTTTTGGGGTGACCCTAACTTTACCAGCACCTAGTAGTAGTTTCCATACTTGTGAAGAAATAGACAGTCCTTATTTTGAACCACGTGGGTTTTCTCAAGTAACACTGATCTGACGGTGCAAGTTAGACAGAAATACTAATATCCCTATAACGGGTTTTCAAAGACTGTAATGATAAATACTGGACCTTGGAGCCAGCACTTAATTTCTTCTAGAAACTCTATATAATTTGCTGCCTGGTGGCGTGAATATTAACAATCATTTCCCGACTAGATTATATCTTGTGGACAAATCTGTGGTGTGACTAAAGTGAATCCTATACTGAGGGAAGGCACCGACCTGACATTCATCATTTTTTAGAAACCTACGCTATTGACACTGTGCTCTGCTAACTCCCGCGCCTGGAATAATTGTTAGGTGACTTAATCAGACATTTGAACAAATTTGCATACCCAAGTAGTCGTTCCCGGAGACTCCAAGTTAAATACGTCTTTTGGAACTGGGGACTTCTTGGCAGAAGACTGCATTTTTTTGAGTCTGTGTGAAAATCTAAAATCAATGTGTTCCAAGAGGCAGCAAGCAAAGTCGTGAGTACAAGTATGAGAAGCCATGGCGGAATGAATGAGTGTACGCTGGTTTGAGTGATATTTTTCACTATTTTATCTTTGACACCCTGTTGCTGTCCTAATTTTTTTTTCAATCTGCATAATTTGTTGCTAAGGCTAGAGTTCTTGTGTTTTTGTCTTAGGTTAAATCAGATTTTTTTCAAACTCTGTGCATATAATTACGAGATAAAACAAAGAAAAACTCTTAGACTCAAACCCTATGTATCTGTGACTCGGGCGCCATCATCTGTTCTCTTAACGGGGCCGGGCTAAACCTAGAGTTAACACTATAACGGGGCTATCATCCTTGCAACATTTCCTTGATTTTTTATGACTATGTGTATATGTATTTTCCTTGATGTACTTTCTTTGATGTTGTGAGCCGATTTTTCCTGATATTAAAATCGCTCTTGAACTAAATAATCGTGTTTGGTCAGCTCGTTCTAGATAATATATATATCATTGTTATAGTTTTCCCACGTCTGTGTGTTTACCTGTCGTCACGTGTATGTGCGTGCCTGTGAGTGATAGAAATATACGTAATATGTATATTGGTGTAGTCTGTCTGACGCTGTAACAACTGTTGTAGAAGATAGGTGAGAGAGAGAAGAATTCTTTTCGCTTTCAGAGACAGCCACTATATCAAATCTATCATCTCACGTGTGTGGAAATTCTATTACCTTTCACTAACTCTCACTGAGTCTATCACCTATTCAAACCTATTCAGAAGGGACCAAACCTAGTCTTAATTCTCCTATCGAAAATCTACGACAGTACTTTATTTTTGCCAAAAGTATAGCCATATTGTCATAAGTTTCTTTTATGTGAACAGAGTAGGCGACTGGAATTGATGAAAATAAATTTCCATTATGCAATAACACGGCTTTTAGACTAGTCTTGGAAGAGTCGATGAAAAGTCGCCATTCGTTGACTATGTGCTCATGACCGAGGTGCACCATTAGACCTTTTACATCTTTGCAATAGCAAATGTCATCATCCATCTCAAAGTATTGAACAAGTTCTCTGTGTCTATGACGAAATTTAGATATCGGAGTATTGGGTGCTAAAAGATTCCATTCTTTGAGTCGCGAACCGAGTAATTCCGCATGTCCTTTGGTAAGAGCGAGATCACGTATTAGATCTGAAAGTTCTGAATGGTTAATTAAGTGAACACCATCATTCACCGGTATATAATCCGAGTCAGAATTGGTTTCTAAAGCAGGTAAACTATCACTTTCTGATGGTTCATTCACGTCCAACGGATATTGTTCTGGTGGAACTGGGATCGGACACGTGATTGGATCATGAGGCACTGGTTTCGAAACCGATTCAATATTTGGATAAACCACAGACTTTCTAGTTTTAAAAAGTGAAACCATAGATATTTGTCAAGCAGAAGTAACAATCAGTAGCGTGATTTGTCGGTTCACGCCATATTAATGGCACTCCAAAAGGCATCGACTTATGCTTCGGCGATTTTCGTAACCAACCTGCCAATGTATTTGCACAAGCCGAACAAACTGCATTTGGCTTCCAAGATTTATTTGCATCATCAACTTTCGAATCGAAATAAAGTTCATATGCTTTCTTTAGCAATGGTGTAAAGTTTTTCTGGTGAACACGATCGGTAAAATATCCGCACACGTAACAGAACAGATCAGCCGAATTTCTACAACTTCTAGAAGCCATATTTCACTCAGAATTATTTCAAAATACAGTAACTATTTGAAATATAACGTAACATATGTCATGCATCTTTTAGCAGTATAAAAAGTAGAATTATTTTGCATTTTATTAATTTTTAAAAAGTTATATAGTAAAAATGAAACGGAGCAAATAACGGTTTCCCAAAAATATATTTATTCACAAATATCTTAAGAACCCGACGTGATAGAAATAAACGGATTTCAAATTTGAAATCAGCGCAAGAAACTGACCTAAGAACACTTATTCTTATATAAGAAAGAAAAATGTTGTTTGTCAGTGTAATCGATTTCTGGTTGTCTTCGTGTTTGATATTTGCGGGTGTTCTGATAATATTCTGTGCCATCCGTGTATACTATTTCTCTTTTCGGTGCTTCCAGGTATCCTTCGGTCAATTGTATAGCTTGTTTTGAACTCTCCGTATTTCTCCATGGGGGTATTATGGTGTGTCGAAGCACTTGCACTGAACCTTGGGGGCGGCGGGGGGTGTATTGTGTTGTCTGACGCGGGGACTGATGGGTATGGTTCTGCGAAGTGATGTTTTGTTTATGAAACCTCCTATCTCGATCAGTCTTACCTCTAGATCTAACGTGCCATGCAGCAGAATCAATGGGGTGGCGGGGGATGTATTGTGTGGTCTGATGCGGGGGCGGGGATTGATGGTATGACTCTCGCCTGCATTATGTCGGTCAGTGTTACCTTGTTTAGTTTTGTAGGTGTCTCGTATGGAGGATGATTGCACTTGAGCTATGATAGCACCTCTAGCAATGGTTGTCGTTTTACCAGATGTGTTGACTATCATAACCTGGAAGTCTCTGTTGTGACTTCTGCTATTCCTTCCGTAATAAATAGCATTGGGTTTTAATTTATATCTTCTCCCGGTATGGGTTCCACGTGAATAGTTTGTCCAGGTTTTATATATTGTGACGCGTTGATTAGCGCCTTTTCATTTGGTGTCACGAAATTGTGAGAGAAAGAGCGTAAGAGTGTGACTTAGTGTGACTCTTCATTATTTTTATCTTAACTGTTTGCGGACGGAAGCAGTCATTTTCTTTGGATTTGTTGAAAGCCTGTATGTCACCGGATGGCCTGTGTTAACGCTGGCTAGCACGTTAAACAGTAGTTATAAGTTTAGTAAAAAAACTTGAGCAAGACTAGTTGCTAACAAAACATCACTGGTCGAGCTTGACCAATTAGATCGTCGATAGCTATTTTTGACCACCACGGTCAGAACACAGTTCAGTCACAGAGTTCACTGTTAAGTGAGGGAGACGTGTTTCAGCCTTAGTGCGGGCCCGGGTTTTTAAAGGTTGTGTAGATAACCTCTGGTCGAGGAAATACCTGACCCCTGAAAGATTAAATGTTTTTTCACAAGTATGTTATTCGAGAAGACTGTGTTTTCCAGTTTTGTGGGATGTATTCACACGGTTTGTATGAAAACCATTTTTCATATTAGAATGATTAGTCTGCTATGAAATGTATATTGAGACTCTAGGGAAAAGCCTATCGCCATTTTTTTAGCAGAGTCAAGCAGACATGTTGTTATGATGATGTCCTTTTGCAGAGACCTTACGATTCATGTAACCCACAGGCGTTCTGGCCGCTGATAGCCAGGTTATTGAGTTGTGTATGAACATTGCCTTTTAGTCTACTAATAAACAGTTTTCCATGACTTATTGCTGTTACTTACTCAAGTATGGAAGCACTAGGAAGATACAAATTATCACTGACAACTTACGTGAGTAAAAAGGACCTGGTCTTGAACTAACATTCATTTGGTAGCTCCACCTCTGGCAGTCGTCAGTTACCACCCACAAGATATATAAGTAAACCAGTAAACACTACGATCACCTGGAAATGCAATATCAATAAACTCAGAAGAAATATGTACCACCTGGACAGATTGTTATAACAGTCACATAAGATTATTGTGATGCAGTAACCAGCCGGTTACACATATTATTATTAAGTGCCGTTCCCAGCGGTTACATATTATTATTTGGTGCTCGTGACCAGCTCACGCCCTTGTCATTGTGATCGTACTTTGTAAACAATAATTATCATGAACCTTCAAAGTGCCTCATATGTGCATATGAGAAGAAGCGTGCACGAGAAAAATAACTACAAACCATATCACAGAAAGTGTGCCACAGTACACCATTCTGGAAGTTGCTTGGACAACGGACAGCAACAACAAACATGGCGGAGAGACAATGCAACCTTCAACGATCATCAACGTTCATCTTATTCTAACAATGTACGCCAAAATGACTCATTTCACAGGAACGAAGACAAGAGACACAACCGACACACTACCCCAGGGAATTCACATCCTGCTCCAGTTCACCATGTTAATCAGATTACATGTTACAATTGTGGAAATTGCTTAAACATCGAACAACACACGTATGACAGGACACTTCCAAGTTTCAATAGCAACCATAGATCAAGCTCAGATTGGAGTAGCCTAAACAGAAGACACAGCCGCATAGCTGTCAGGAATTTTGTAGCAGAAATCAAGAAAGGAAAGATATTAGAACCAAATAGCATCAACATCGACAACCACCAAAGATGTCGAATAAGAACTGAGAACGGCTGAAAGAGGGACGTGAACCAAGTAAGATCATATGAGAACAGCAAGAACATATCCTACCTGCCAAGAGTTAAAACATAATGTGACAGTAATAGGCATAGATCATGGAGAAGTCAGGTTAGAAAACATGACAACATACAAAGAGACATGTTCAGTGTTGCTACCTAGACAGAAACAAAGAAACACGCCGACACAACAACAGAAGTACCAGAGCAAAGCGACAAGTGTGCATCACAGGTAAATACTCCCAGCGTAGAGCATAGACACCTACTAAGCAGTCAGATTGCCACAACGACAGCGATGCATGCAAAACACAAGATATCATCTAGTCGGTCAACCCCACCCCCACAAAACACATACCAAGAGCGAGAAAAAGCAGAAGAGAAAGAAAACAGAAGTGTAATCAAGAAGAAAACTGTTGCTTGTTTGGTTGCAATCGTGTTCGGAGGGTGTTGATGGGCGTTGTCAAAATGAAGACAAACAAAAGGTCAACTCGACCTACGCAGTGGTGTGTAGACATGGAGTGAGGATACAGTACATGCGAATGATGGCAAACGTTCGTTAGAGTTGACAAATAGACCAATCTCACTCACCTATGGCTGGAAGTCATTTACGCCAACTACTATGTACGTTTCATACAGTTTAATTGGAACGATCACACTTGACAGCACGGGTACAGTGACAGCAGACAGGTTGGCATAAATCATAATAATGTTGATCAATGAAATACACTATCACATGGGCATTCATGTTGCATAACAGTACCAATGGAATGTCAGTAGACAAGCACTCAGTAATTCCAATATATATCGTCTGACTTTACTGACAGAGCACGTCAGTTCATAAACAAGGTTCAAGATGGTTCCTAGACCTAACCTCGTCTAGCGAAGATTCCTTTAGGTAAAGCTCAGCACATATTTTTTTTGATAACAATATTGAACCACTAGTAGTGGGTTCTCTTCTGTAGCAGTGATCTCTGGACTCATCAGGTGATAGTAAGGGGGCATCCCTGTTCTCTCCTCGATGATTGGAAAATATAGGATTCGAAATGGCTTCTCCTCCCAGTGAGTTGTCACTCACCCAGGATACAAACTATGAAGCGCAATCAAAGCTGATCATTCATTAAATGTCCTCATTGCTTTTGTAGATTCTACCATTGATACTATTGACTTCATCACATAATATGGTGCTGCTAGGTATGAATGTCATCTTCATCTGGTTAATATTCATCTAAACGTACAACCGTACGACTGCCCATCGAATACAATGCCTCAGGAAAAGTTCATAAGAAATGCGTCTTTACCTTGGTATCAGAAATACAATAGAATATGATTCTGCCATTCCTTGGCAGTAAGAATAAACACTGGGGTGAATAATACATGATATGTCTAAAGAGACTACCTCTTTCCCCACTAGTATAGAGATCACTTTTCGGCGACAGGCCGCTACAACAACTCAGCACCCATCAGGGCGGAACCTTCTCACCTCCACTTAGCGACACATCCGCCGAAAAACCTTTTACCCTGAGTTCGACACCGAAGATATAGTTCGACTTAGACATACAAAGATATTAAGATATAAGACAGACTCGTCCTACATGGACAAGAAATACACATAGATTCGGGTCATAAACATCCCTGCCTAAACCTAAGCAAGGATAATCTGTTTCTGGCCATACCAGACACAAAATATGACATAAGTCTAGATTCATACGCCAAGTTCGATATTCAGGAAAGATACAAGAACAGATAACTCACAGAATGAATACACATCGACTAATCTGAGTTCTGTCCCTTAGACTAAGAATCGTGAATTCAAAGATAAATATATTTTTATCAGACAAATAATTACATTTTACATTTGTATGCGTACCAACAGTAATCTGTGCGCCACACAAAAGAATATGTGCGCAACAAAAACGTATAAGACTGTTGACGATTGGTTAGCGACAGAAAAGCTTGATAATGGTTACAAAGTCTTCGAACAGATTGCTCCTACAGATTATATCCTATGGCTTGAGAGACAGAATGTTACTATGAAAGCTCACGTTTCTCAAATGAAATTAGATGATCACCAACCTGTTGAAATTCCACACCTTCGCTCCTCACGACCTGTCAGGAAATCCACCCTTTGCCATTATTCGTCCTCCACTTCACTTGCCTCTAGCATTGATGACATGTCACCACAACCAACTGCCCCCACGTTAGTCAGAGATACGATAGAACGATATCGACGTGAACGAGATAACTCATCTGAAGAGGATGACATTCCTTTACAAGAGCTCCGAAAACGGATTCAACACCGCAACGACCGTTTACTCCATGACAATGAACAACAGAGGATACACCTCCAAAAGCTGAACACTTTGGTTTGATACCATCCACAGTTACTGATCCACCACATTCATCAACTGTACATTCGTATTCTTCGGCAACCATCACAGAAAACTCATGGCAAGACATTACGCATGACCAGACAACACATCTTGTAGCCTCTGATGATGATTCCTATATTGTTCCCATGGAAACACATCCCAGAACAGCTATTAAACGCCACTATTTGTCATCATCTGACGAT
The DNA here is from genome assembly GCA_024509875.1 of Oreohelix idahoensis. NCBI lineage: Eukaryota > Metazoa > Mollusca > Gastropoda > Stylommatophora > Oreohelicidae > Oreohelix > Oreohelix idahoensis. The sequence continues at coordinate 149,405 of JAMPIV010014141.1, forward strand.
TCTGTTCCTTTAGCAAAGTTGATTCGTCCCTCACATGAACATGTTCGTGTACAGATTCGCAAGAAGCGTCGTTCTATGCATTCCAACCGTCAAGACAGTACTGAACCATGTACTGCTAATCGTCCCGTTGCTCATTTCACAGCAACTGCTTCCCATCCTAAAGGACACATGTACGATCAGCGCCTGTCATCGAAGGAAATTGCCTTTTTGGAACTGGCACAAATGTTTCTTGACAAGCACTAACTTTATGCAATATTTTTTTTTTCTATTACAGGTTGACAATGGTTGGTCCCTTTCTTCCCTTAGCCTTGCAGTTTGCGATAGTCGTCCGCACTCAGACGTACAGCCGACTACTGTGGCGAGATGCAATATTATTGGAGGAAGTCAAAGATGCCTCCGACACCTCTTCCACATGGACTATTACTTTAGTCGCCTCCCTGGAACCATTACGAACAGAGTTACAAGACATGTTACATTCTTTTGTTAACATTGAATAGTATATTATTGCGACTATGCACTTTTATAGTAGATTGTGTATTATTCCTTATGTTGTTTTTATTGTTTTGGCCATGTCACATAGAGAGTTAATACGGTTACGACAGACTCTCACCGTATTGCAAACTAGATTTCAGGATCAATGTAATGTACATAGATAGCGCAGAGATGTCGTTCCTTTTGTAGGACAGGCTCTCCAATTTTTTATTTGGAACGTTCACAGAGGTGAATATTAATAGTCTCACTTTACAAGTGTGGACTATAGCTGCAAATCAACAGCTCATCTATCATTTTTTTAACGCCAGCCTCACAATTGTAAACAACACTTTTTTGTAGCAGGTATTATTACATAACTTGTAAATTTTGAGTTGCATGATGCTACTCAATGTACTGATATGTTTGTGCGACATTATTTTTTTTTCTATGTATTAAGTATATGGATAAGAATAGAGATGTATTTTTTTCTTCATGTCACACACAGTCACTACTTTTGTAAGCCACATAGACTCATTATATACATATCATTTACCACGTACACTATTACCTTACATGGACCTTCAGCTCCTCTTCACACAGATACCCTCTATACTCCCACATACATTATGTAGAGCATTGCTCAAGGTTCACAATGTTTTATCTTTGTACGATGTTTTTTGGTACTGGTGCACATTCCTTTAATGGTTATTGATAATACGTTTGCATTATATTGGTTACATGACATTCCTACGCCTCTTCCATCTCACATATCATATGTTGCCACTTCTCGCTCGCACCCCTTGCAACATACGACATCTCCACATTTGCTATTGCAATTAACCATGCACACACCCATTATGCAACTACTTGTGCGCTACAATGCTGTTGATGATATTACTAATATTTTTGAATTTTTTTGTATGATATGTCAGCCATTGTATCATATCGGTAAAACATTTTCATGTTCAATTAATGTTTTTTTATGTTTTTTTATGAATGATTCCGTACAAACTCATGTACATTGTATCGTGGAATATTGTCCAGTTCGACGTCTATTCAGATTTATAGAGTTCAACCAGTCGTTGTCACTCCTCACTTTAGACGTTTCATATGAGCTCTACTATTAAGTTGTTTATTCGCTATTATCCTTTGTCATATTTCTAGGATACATGTATCGCACTTATGGAGATTTCTGTTGATATGAACTACGATATCCCTGGAGCTATTCCATTTCAGGCTCTTCCTACTCCCCAACCTATGTCCACTGTCCTGACATGCTATTCTACATTGTCCTTTCATTAAAATGTTCATATTATTAGACATCATTGATTTTGTGTAGGTCTATGCTGTATTTATATTGGCCATGATTGTTTTGACATGATATTTTGTTTTATGCTTTTTTGGTTTATATTTGAGTTTGCTAGGTATATATTTTTGGGTTTTGATAGAATTAAAATGTCTCCCGTTAGGATATATTTTTGTGGCCCCGGGACGTATGTCACCAGATGGCCTGTGTTAACGCTGGCTAGCACGTTAAACAGTAGTTATAAGTTTAGTAAAAGAACTTGAGCAAGACTAGTTGCTAACAAAACATCACTGGTCGAGCTTGACCAATTAGATCGTCGATAGCTATTTTTGACCACCGCGGTCAGAACACAGTTCAGTCACAGAGTTCACTGTTAAGTGAGGGAGACGTGTTTCAGCCTTAGTGCGGGCCCGGGTTTTTAAAGGTTGTGTAGATAACCTCTGGTCGAGGAAATACCTGATCACTGAAAGATTAAATGTTTTTTTCACAAGTATGTTATTCGAGAAGACTGTGTTTTCCAGTTTTGTGGGATGTGATCACACGGTTTTTATGAAAACCATTTTTCATATTAGAATGATTAGTCTGCTATGAAATGTATATTGAGACTCTAGGCAAAAGCCTATCGCCATTTTTTTAGCAGAGTCAAGCAAACATGTTGTTATGATGATGTCCTTTTGCAGAGACCTTACGATTCATGTAACCCACAGGCGTTCTGGCCGCTGATAGCCAGGTTATTGAGTTGTGTATGAACATTGCCTTTTAGTCTACTAATAAACAGTTTTCCATGACTTATTGCTGTTACTTACTCAAGTATGGAAGCACTAGGAAGATACAAATTATCACTGACAACTTACGTGAGTAAAAAGGACCTGGTCTTGAACCAACATTCATTTGGGTAGCTCCACCTCGGGCAGTCGCCAGTTACCACCCACAAGATATATAAGTAAACCAGTAAACACTACGATCACCAGGAAATGCAATATCAATAAACTCAGAAGAAATATGTACCACCTGGACAGATTGTTATAACAGTCACATAAGATTATTGTGATGCAGTAACCAGCCGGTTACACATATTATTATTTAGTGCCGTTCCCAGCGGTTACATGTACATCTTCTTTTCTGCTTCTACCTACCGGTGGGGTCTCCTTTCTACTGCATTATGTGCTGGTGGTACTCATAATAAGTCCCATTTGCCCTTTGTGAAAAGACTGTCAGATACCAGGTGGTCCGCTTGGGCAGATGCAACAAAAGCACTTTTACACAGCTTTTCTGCAATAAAACAAGTCTTGGGTGATATTTCAGATAACAATGATCAGAAGGCAGAGTGTCGTCAACAGGCTCGTTGTCTACTTTCAACCATGATTGACCACTGCTTTCCTCAAACAAAGCAAGTTGTTGCCAGAGGATGTTGGAAGTAAAAATACAAATCTTTACATTTAGTTCTATCCACTCGCACACGTAATTATTTATATCTGAAATAAAGTCTTTTTTTTGCGATGAAAGTGTGGGTATATGGATCCTTCTTACCCATAAAATTATAAATTTTTTTAAATATCAGTTTGGAAAGACATTTGAGTACAAAGCAGTTATTCTGTTCTGTCTTCTATATTCTCCGAATGAAATGGAAATGGTTGGCATGCAGTTGCGAAAAGCCTGGAAAGTGAAGTATTCGCTCTCAAGGGATGTCTCAAAAGAGATAATTGTTTCCCCGTCGCTTGGATTTGATGTTTTAATGTGTTTGCATCGTTTCAAACTTGCCGGACATAAAAAGAAAATTTATTATATGAATTATTTTTGTATGTGAAGAAAAAAGTAATCCTACTTCACATGAACATCTATAAGATCTTTTGGACACAGCCATTATTTGTGGGACAATTTCGATGGGAAAATAGAAGTTTAGTATTATATTAATGCACTGGCTTCCTAGCTCGGTGGTCCAAGGGTCGATCCCCAGTTGAGGTGGGATTTTTCAGACCGCAAACGGCTCTGGGGTCGACCCAGCTTCATGAATTGGGTACCAGAGCAACTCTGGGAAGGTTAAAGCCGTCGGTGTGATGCTGACCACATCACCCTTAGTGTGCCGATGGTCAAGAAAATATGGGCCTAACACCATATTCTTAATATGCCTCAATGGGCGTGTAACGGGATCCTTTTTTCCTTTTTCCCTATTATATTAATGCCCCGTGTAGTTCCCGGGGTCTCTGAGGAGACAAAGAAAGAATATGTCTATCGCTCTCTCTGTGAAGTTGTTGAAAGCGACTGTTAAATGCAGTCGGGGACGTAATTCTCAGATTCTTGGTCAAAGGGGAGTTACTCGCTATATACTTTGGTTTAAGTCAGAAGTAGTTGTTATCCCACTTGTCTTTTATCCAAGCGGTCTAATTTTAGGACCGAGGTCTTGTAACCTGACCATATATGGCTCGAGTGGTCAGCCTTTCCTGGAATGTTTCAGATCGCCCACCTGAGCTTAACTCAGGGGACTTGCGTCTTACGACGCATGCGCGAGAATTTGGCGAGCGGGAAGAAGACTGTATGTTAAGGAGTCGAGCTGAGATTTTCAAGGGGTTAAGACGCGCAGCGTCTCCTATCTGGCTAGGCGTTCGGGGAAAGAAAGCGTCTGTGTGACAAAAGAATGTCTAAGATTTATCCCCATGTGTTATTCTAAGCGCCAAGGATGGCAAGTGTTGTTTTGGTGTTATTCGTTGGATTGCTGGCAAGGTAAAATAACTTTACACCATTTTTTCTCTCTGTTGTCAATTGACATTGTAGTGATTTTTCCTCCTGTGCGGGAAAGAGTCACTGAAGATATTAGCATTGGAGCTCGCTCATTATACTGACATTGTATTTATTGGGTTAGAGGAAGCCCAGAGAACATTGCACATGTTAAAGCCCGCTATTCAGGCGGTATCATTTGAACAAGGACTGACATACCTTGTTTGTCTAAAGGAAAGCCACGGAGGTCATCGTATTTTAGAAGCCCGCCATATTTGCAAGGCCTGCTTATGCCAGAAAATGTACCTGACTGGGTTAGTCAGAGGATATTCAAAAGAAAGTAGAGATTAGCATTTTATGCTAGTAGCCCGCTAACTTTGCGGTGTAATTTGACCAGAGAAGTACCTGACTTGCTAGAGTCAGGTGAAAGATGAACTAAGCTTATGTACTTGACTACCCGCCGCCTATGCGGGGTTGTTTTCTTGTAGCTGTACCAAGAAAGGATAGAATGATATGCCAGTACTATGATATGTACAAGCTACTAATGATTTATAGATGCCAGCTATATTGAACTGTTATCATGCCTATGATGTTATTGAGTCTTGTCAGCATGACTATGTATTGATGTCAGCGTAACCTGTTGTCGTCCTGTAATAAAGTGTTGAAACGTAAACAGTCGTTTAACGCTTACTTCACTTCACCATCGTGAGTTACTGTGATGTCCTCGTGACTTGTTTACAGTAGCCCTGTGTGGGCGCGTATGTGTATATATCATCAATACCAAATATCAACATACCAGACGTATACAACCATTCAACATGTAGTTAGCCAGCTCTTTGGGGTCCCATCTACAGAACTGTACCTCAACGATAAATTAAACTACAACAGCGACGCACATAAGATTATGTAAGGGCGGATCGCCTCATTCTGTAAAATAAATTAATACAGAAATCTCCATTGCTAGATCGCATGAATACTTTTATGTAGTTTTCCTGCTGGGGATTAGCTGTAATTACGCGGGCTCCGTGCTCCATCAGGAGCGAAAATGATGATGATAATATTAATGTCTTTCTCCGTATGCGCTGTTTTTTTTAAACAAGTTAGTTAAGACCAGAGGCGTAATCACGGTTGAAAGCGCCCAGGGCAAATGAACAAAAGGAGGTACCTTGAGAACATTCTGTAAACAACAAAAGAATTGGCTGTTAATTTTACTATTTCACTAGATGTTTCTCAAACTGATTACTCGTAACATAACAAAAGAAAAAAATGCGATTTAATTGTTTAAAAAAAATGCTGGCAATTTATTTGTATATCTATAACCACGTTCTACTTATTGTTCATTTTGTCAATGAAATTTCATTTTACGAATTGCAAAAACTATCAGTGCGTGTGTTTAAAAAAAAAAAGTTACTAGTATTTAGATAAAATTGTGTAAACAACAAAAGAATTGACTGTTAATTTTACTATTTCACTAGATATTTTTAAATGATTAGAAACTTAACGCTAAAAATGAAATTTTCTAACTTTAGCTGGTGCAAACTAAAGAATAATGTCATTTAAATGTGTTATTTCAGATCCCCCATCTTCAATGCTGATCAAAGATAAAGCAGAAAATCGATTTTGCCTCATTGAAGCTCTCATGTGTGATAAGATCAATTTTAACGTCCTAAAAGATAACTCACAGCTGGAAATTGAAATCGCAATAGTGACCATTATCTGAACAGAAGCTCTTAAGTTTGAACAATTTTTTTCATCGCCTTTCTAACCAATAAACTTGAGGTGTTCCACAGTTTTGAAATCTGGACATTTGCGAGGCTTTCTTGAAACTCCTGAGTTTATTCATAAAGCTGAAAACCATCAATATCAGTGTTATAAACCGTTCAAGGCTAAGACAACTTTTCTTCAGGATATTTAGGCCATGATTGCTGCGGCTTTCATTTCAATCAAGCAATAATTCTGTAACATCTTCCTTTTCATTATGGAGGAGATTAATAGTATCTTTCATAATAATCATCATTTCTTATTATGCAGCGAGTTTTACATCCTCGGATTTTTCACCGGGCATCTGTTTCTTCTTTCTGTGGCGCCTTTCTTCTTCAATGTCTCATTCATCACATAGTTTCAACCCTGTCTCAAGAGATTCCCTTGTCAATGATTCTCGAATGCTCAAAATATAATATGGAACGGCTTTTAAATCACAAGCAGCATTATGAAAGTTCATGGTATGATCTTGGAGTAGTTTTCGAACATGATCAATCTGAACAAGAATTTTGTTCCAAAGTCCAAGCAAAACTACAGAAGAAATCAAAAGTCGAAGTTCGCTACATCCTCTGCTTAGCATCACTTCTTGTATCAGCAGTCTCATTTTGATCATCAGTCATGCTTTGCAAGACTTCAAATAAAATATCAAAGTATTCATGAACTGGCTTGGACATCCACCAGAGATTTTCATATATTAAAATTCACATGGTAATATATGCATATTAGTTCACATGTTAGTAATGAAAAATATAGAATGTAAAATGACAACTTACGCCAATCCTGGCTCACAGACCTTTTGCTCAGATAAATAAAGTTAAGGCACTTGATTATGCCTTTTACAAGAGTTATTGGTGGTCGTTACATTTGTAAGATAAAACCTCTATGACTCCGTGTGTTTAAGTTTCCTCAGCCTTCCTTATTAAAATGGTTTTCCTGGGCTATGTAAGTCCTGCAAGATTGTTCCACAATGTCCGGTCTGATAAATGGAAATTCTGAATTCTAGTCTTCACTCTGGCAGAGTCTGTTTTTGTCTTGGCAAGCGTGAATCTCATAGTGAAGTTAGACTTGAAAAGGTAAAAAGAAGGTAAAGGATCTGATGCGTGACGCCATATGATGATGGATGGCATCCGCATGTCTGGTTTTGTGTAGTGTGTAGATGTGTTCAGTCAAAACAATGTTCATGCAACAATAACAGGGCAATCCACATAGGACGTCAGTAAACTCACGACATATAAAGTCAATGAGTCTTGAAACAGCCGTTGACGTTTTTCTTCATTATTTATTGTGGACGCCACAGTGACAAAATGGTTACGCAAATGTGTAGGCACATCAAACAGTCATTATCACAGCAACATTCAATACAGCAATAGACGGTAGACAGCATTACAATGATGAGTCAGATGCATGTTATATTTCATAGTGCTGTAAATGTAGTCAGGTGAAAAACTCCATCCTTTTCTATAACAGCCAGGAGATAACCAGATGTATGAGATCAGTTCACTCTCCTTAGTTTGACTTCAGCAAGACAGACACGTCTGCCGAAGTATAAATAATGTCCTCAAAAATATCCTCTAGATAATAAAGGTTTTCTAAACCTAGTTCATTTAACAAAGTAGCAAGTAATGGTCCTTGGTACCTGCATCAACCGATGCAGTACAATGCAGCGACATGTGAGCTGGAAAAAAACATCTCGTGACGACGACTTTCGCAGACAGGCTATGAATCGAAATCGCTCACGACCCAAAATCGATAGAGTTAATGAAAAAGTCAATTTACCTTGCTTTCATGAAATACACAGAAATATCACGCCTCCCGACATGTGGGAAAACACTAGAGGTATTATCTCGACTAAACGAAATATCCATAAGAGGACTACACATCCCTGACAGAACAAAAAAAAGCGGAGATCCCCTCTTCAACGAGGCATCTCTTTCGCCATTCCAAATCGCTCACTCCCACTAGTGGTGGGCGGAAACCGATCGACCAAACAACAAGACAAGTCATGCGCAGTCCAGCGCAAAAATGACCACAGCTCAAAAGTTAACTGCATTCGATACCAACGCGAGAAGACAAATGCTTACCGAGAAAAGTGACTATAAATTTCAAGCAGTTGTTGCCCTTGCGTTATAAAACAGATATTGAAATAAAACGATGTTGCGAGAATTTATCACGCAACATATCACCACCTCCTCCCGATAAAAAAAAAATGTGGAACATATTTTTTTTTCAATATCAAAGAGCAAGCGATAAGCGGCTCAAAACGCACGAATTATGCGCTGATAATTAATTAAATTGCCAAACAATAGGCTAATTATAGAGTGTCTGGTGAGGATATACCTCAACAGAAAAATAAATATGTCTCAAAAAATATTCACATCGGGGAGGTGTCACCAACACACATCACGTTAGCATGTAAACACAATATACGTATGCAAGTTACTATAATCATCATTAAACAGCATACTCTAATATTGTCTTTAAAAATGGATGTACAAATCTGATAGGAAAATTTAAATAGTACATTCTTTGACATGTAATGACATAAGTACATAGTAAAGTTAAACTACATGACGATCCAGGACATATGCTCTGGTATTCCGAGGGTAAGTACACAATCTAGAACTCGTAAGGTAAGTCCTCAGCTCAACAATGACATTCTGAGAAAGTACAAGCAATATAATGCTAATTAATAACTAATATGCTTCATAAGGTACAATACATTATTAATAATTGTGGCTGTTTAGTAAACTAACGGCCCTTATATTAACTACTCAGTCCTCCTCTATCATCTTAAAAAACGAACAGAAGAAGATGACAACAAAGCACGATAGTGTGTACATATAAAGTAAGTACAGATGTGCTAATCTATTGTAGAAATATAGGTGTGTTATGACTCTGTAATATATAGAAATATAGGACAGAAGTATTAGTTGGAGTCATGTGGGCATCTAGACAAAATGTCAGCCATCACATTATCCGCACCACGGATAGCTCGTACCGTGAAGTGAAAAGGTTGAAGAGCTATAGCATATCGAGTGGATCTCGAACTCTTCAAATTCTTAGTCTGAATAGCTGTAAGAGCTTTCTGATCAGTCTCTAGAATGAAATGTGCGCCCAGGAGGAATCTTTGTAGCTTTAGAATTGACCAAACCATCGCTAACAACTCACGGTCTAAAACCGAGTAGTTCCTCTCTGCCGCATTTAGTTTTCTAGAAATGTACATAACAGGATGCAGAGTATTTGCATATTCTTGCATCAGTGCTGCTCCAATCCCAGTGGATGAAGCATCACTCCGAAGAACAAAAGTCCTATCAAGAGTAGGTAATCTTAAGATGGGAGGAGAAGAAAATATATTCTTGATTTGGTCTAGTGAAGATTGGCATTCTTCAGACCAACGGACCAGATTAGGCGAACCTTTCTTCAACAATGTTGAGAGAGGTGCCATGATCGAAGATAAATTTGGAATAAATCTCCCATAAAATTGAATTAAACCTAAGAGACTCCTAACTTGTTTCTTCGTTTTAGGAACAGAGATGTTCAGTATTTTGGAAGTATTGTGGTCTTCTGTCTTCAAGAGACCATGACCAACACGATGACCCAGGAAAGAGATTTCACCAAAACCAACAAAAGCTTTAGAAGGTTTTGCTGTCAAATTATTCTCACGTAGAGTGGACAGTAAGTCATATAACCCTAAATAGTGATCTTCCCAGGTATCACTGAAGAGACAGATGTCATCTAAGTATGCGATGACATCCGAACGATGTGACAGAATTCGACGCATCATGCGAACGAAAGTGGCAGGGGCGTTCATGAGACCAAAAGGCATAACATTCCATTGAAATAGACCCCTAGGTGTAGAAAAAGCAGTAAGAGGTTTGGCATGCTCTGCTAAAGGCACTTGCCAATAACCTTTAGACAAGTCAAGTTTAGTGAAGAATCTAGAATTAGAAAGTCTAATCAGTAGATCTTCTAACAAAGGCATCGGTTCAGCGTCGAACTTTGTGACCTGATTCAATTTGCGATAATCAACGCAAATTCGTATGTTCTTATCCTTCTTCCGGACAATAACCATGGAAGAAGAATATGGTGAAGTCGATGGTTCAATTATATTTAATTGAATCATTTCATCCAATTCCTTTTCCACTTGCGACTGAAAGTGTATAGGAATAGGATACGGCCTAACCCTAATTGGATTATTGTCGGTAAGAATTATGTCATGTTCTATGACATCTGTGTGTCCAGGAATGTCAGTGAGAACATCCTGAAATGTTTGTAACATCGACGAGACTTGTCGATGTTCGTCACCAGAAAGATTAGGAGAAACAGAAACGTTTTTCCAAGATTCCGTGGAATGTAATGGAACCACTGGAAGGGGAAGGTTGACATCAGAGAAGGTAGCTTCCTCATCCTGAATGACAGACAGGGATGAATAATGACCGTGAGGTGCAGGAGCATCATCCGTTGCCTGGAAAATAGGCAGCAAATAGTCCGGACGTTCGTGAAATTCCGAAAGCATGTTTATGTGGAAAGTTTTATGCTTTCCATCAATATCGACCACATAGTCAACATCGGAAATCCGAGAGACTATTGCATACGGACCTTTCCATGCAATAAGAAGTCTATTTTCCCTACTGGGGAGTAGGACGAATGCTTTGTCACCTGGACAAAGTTGTCGTAGACATCTATTCTTGTTAGCAAACTGCCTTGCCTTCTCTTTAGCAATTTCTGATGAAGCAGTTGCTAGCTTACATGCCTCAATGATCTTTTGTCTAAGAGCAATGACATACTCATATGAGGATTGAGTTTCATCGCTAATATCATCGGCAGTGATGAGATCGTGTAATAAAGACATAGGGCCGCGTGGACGCGCGCCAAAGACAAGTTCGAAGGGAGAAAATCCTGTGTGTTCATTAGGGACTTCTCTATAGGCAAAGAGAGCCGCGGGTAAAACCCTGTCCCAATCTTGAGGATGATCTTCAGTTATCTTACCAAGCAAAGTCTTGAGCGTTCTATTCAGACGCTCAACTAACCCATTAGACATAGGATGGTAGATACTACTGAGAGATCGTTCAATATGTAAGGTAGACATTACCTGTGACATAGTGTCAGATATGAGTTGAGTGCCATGGTCTGACAATATTTCTCTGGGGAACCCCAAGCGAGAAAATATCAACCAAAGAGCATCTGCGATATCTGTAGTAGATATGCTCTTAAGAGGAATAGCCTCTGGCCAACGTGTGCACATATCGACACATGTAAGGATAAACTGATGTCCTCTGGCCGACTTGACCTTAAAAGGGCCAATAATATCTATGGCCATTTTCTGAAACGGCCGAATAGGAATGTCAGCAGCCTGGATAGGCGCAGCATGTCGTGGTCCTCTAGATTTGACCTCCTGACATACCTTGCATGATCGGCAGTAAATACGAATGTCCTTATTGACAAAAGGCCAAAAGAAAGCCGCAAGGACTCTCGACTTCGTACGGGCAAAACCCATATGTCCAGCACATTGCGAGTCATGAGCATGTTGTAATATTTGGACTCTCATGCTCTTGGGAACAAGAATTTGCGAATGTGCCGACGTAGTCGAATCTTGTACCATACGTACAAGTACGCCGTTTCTCATTGCAATCCAAGATTTTCTATTTGTATCCTGATTCGGATCACCTTTCTTCGCAAGAACGAAGAATTTTTTTAAAGAAGGATCTTCTTCTTGCAATTTTATGAAAGAGTCACGAGTGATTACTAAGTGACTATCTTGGCTATCAACTTCATTATCACTATTCAGTGAAGTTTCGGGTGTTTGTAGAGCTTGTGCTCTTGTAACTACTGCATTTGTAGCTTGCATGTTATTATCTTCCCAAGCAGCAATCTGCTGTGGGGTACACTCCCTAACTCCGTGAATACGACCAATAATAAGGTCCGCAATAGGATTAGGTAAGAGACAAGCATGCACATCTCCAGTAAAGAAAGGAGTGGCAATGCGAATTACAGCAGTAGGATATTTTTCTAGAGTGCCGCCAAATGTGACACATTTAATAACCCTTCCTGTAGCACAAGATGGATCTACAAGCGATTGTCTAACACCAATAGTGGTGCATCCGGAATCGAAAAGTAGTGAGACCGGAGTATCATTAACAAGACCCTTATGTAGAATTAAAGAACCCCTCCCGTCATGCGCAACAGCAGCAGGAAGAGCGGGAAGTGGGTGACCACAACTCAAAGTAGTTATGGTACCCGGTTCGAATAAAGTACTGCATTGGGGGCATTTGTTTGCTCTCTCAAAGTCAAAAGCAGAACTAGTGACAGCGTCAAAGTTTTTACTATCAACAACATGATTACAGGCTCCCTCAGTTTCCTGTTGTACAGCATTAGCCTGCTGATATCTCTTTTTTTTGTGTTGAGATCTACCCCGACTATTATTACCTCTGAAGTTATCAGAGTTATTATTATCTCTGCAGTTATTATTGTCTCTATTGTAATTGTTATACTGGTTCGAATTCCAGTTTCCACGATTACTATCATGTTCACATTGATGCGAACATCTATTTGTTTGGTTCTGAGGTCTTCGGCAGGAATAACCTCTATTACCATATCCTCTTTTGAAATGCTTATAATTATTAGGGTGATAGTAACGACCACTATCAGGTTGTCTCCAATTCTTCGAAGAAGAATCACCATGAAATTGGTTTCCATGATTTTGACAGAAATTACCGCTGCCCTTCTATCAAAATTTTGTTGGGATCTACGAGCAAAGTTTTGACCATACGGAGCTGCCGAAGCAACTGGTAAACCTTCTTTCACCTTAGAGTTACCCATGGTTATGTGTGGGTGCGCAGTTACGTATTGGCAACAGAAATCTTCCATTTCTTTTATTGTTTTAGGTTTACGTTCATGAAGGAAAGCAAGGAAAGACTCATTGACAGACGACATGACTTTGTCTCTAAGTATTAAGTCCATAAGTCCTTCATAAGTTTTTTCCGTCTTAGATAGTTCAACCCATCGTGAGAAAGTAATGCGTATTCTTGCAATAAACTCGGAGAATTCAACTCCATTTTCAGGTAACATGTTTTTAAATTGTAGACGATAGCCGTCTTCGTTAAGCTGATATTTCTTTAACAAAGCGGCCCTGACAACCTCATAATTGTTCTTGTCAGGTTCATCCACCATATTTAATATACTTAGAGCTTTACCTGTCAGTATCCCTGATAACTGATAAACATATTTTGCTTTGTCTATGTTATGAGCTGTACATGCTTGTTCAAATCTGTCCAGATAGACATTATGTCATCACTGGAAGGACTAAATGTTGGTAACTTAATCTTAAAAGTATCATTATTAGCCTTACCAGAAGATGAACCCTTGTTTGAATCATTACCATTACTCATGCTCGTCAATTTCAATTTTTCCAACTCTAAAGCTAAGAGTTTTTCTTCATGTTCCATTTTTGCTTTCCTCTCATCAGACTCTCTTTGTAACTTCCTTTCTTCAGCTTGAGCCTGCATTTGAAGTCTTTCATTTTCAGCTTCTTTTTCAAGTCTTTTATTTTCAGCTTCTTTTTCAAGTCTTTTATTTTCAGCCTCTTTTTCAAGTCTTTTATTCTCAGCCTCTTTTTCAAGTCTTTTATTCTCAGCCTCTTTTTGAAGTCTTTCAGCTTCTAGCTGTAGCTGGAGTTTTCTCTCCTCAGCTTCTGATTCCCTTTTTTGTTTTTCCATTTCCATTTGGAATCTCTTTTCATCCACCTGCATCTGCAGTTTCTTTTGTTCAGCTTCCATATGCAGTTTCTTTTGTTCAGCTTCCATTGCTTTATCATATCGAGCAGTTGCAAATTCTTCTAACTTATCACCAGTCTTCCCAAGCAATTTACCCTGCTCAATAAAGTGCTCAAATGTAGACATGTTGTCTAACATATGAGTCCAAAACCTGAAATAATTAACTAATTTATTTCAAACCTAAGTGTAACAAGTCTTAATTAAGCACTTGTATATTCACATCACATTATATTATCCCAGTCTCTGTGGGAAACAAGTCTCCAATCAAAGAACTTGTATATGAAATATCAGCACTCAATTCTTGATCATAAGTGCACTTCTCATTCAATAGTGCACGACACTATTCATCATTCATTTATCATCAGTGTAGTAGTAACAGTGCATTAGCATAGCCCATTAACTAATTACTATAACTGTAAACAATGACTATGTAAACACATGCAGAATGTAAACATTGAAAATGTAAACAATACAAACAATGTAAACAATAACAATGTAAACAATAACAAAGATCAGCAACAATACAAAAACTTTCGCAGAAATCAACTAAAAATAAAGCAGAAATTAATGAAATATCACAAAAAATGTGACGATATCTGCGATAGAATTAAACAAAATACATGACACCACAGTGTATAAACAAAAATGTTGTATGAAACTAAATTATAGACAAGAGTAGGCTAACAAATACAAACAAATCAAAACAAAACTAAAGAATGCGAAATAATAACGAAAACAATATTAAAACATGTCATCACAGCTAACATAAATAGCAACAGAAGTCGCTTAGCAAATTCCAGTATCGGAAATTTGCAAACCCTACAGAAAACGCTCACAATAGACGACCTCTATGACGTGGCATAATCTAACGGAGACACCACCCAACCGAGAACCCGCTGAAATATAAACATATAAATATACAAATAACATATAGACATATAACATATAGAATGAGATGATACACAGAAGACTCAGCAGAAGTATAAGGGCACAGTTTACATACAAACAGGCCACTTAACTTATAGGCTTCCAATCGTAGAACAGCAGAAAAACGGATGTCAATCAACGTCCTAAAGAGCGAAGCTCCAACGATGATGGCACATCTGAACTGCTTCCACTGCTAACACGATGGTACAAGAGCTTCTGAAATACTGTGTGTTGAGTTGTTTCGGCACTTGACCTTCTAATCCAAAAGTAAGTTGATGGAAATCGGTACTTGGCCTTCTTCAGAAAACAACCCGTTTCAACCGGCACTTGACCTTCTCAAAAAACGACAGCACTGGAACCTTGACAGCAGCAACTTGCTTGACTTGCGTAAAAGATAACAGCAGTCCGAGTTATCCGGCAACATGTAACAACGCCGGGTACTGTCAAATTCTTGTTTCCGTCAAAAAATTGAAATTTTGACTTTTACCGGGCAACGCCGAGTACTTTGAAAATTTTGAAGATGTTGACTGTATTGAAGAATGTTAATTTCTTGAAGGATGCTGATGAATTCTTGTTGAAAATGAAGTGGGTAAGGGACCCCGTGTTTGCTAGTACCAGAATCAAACCAGCTTATGGCCACCAAATGATGCGTGATGCCATATGATGATGGATGGCATCCGCATGTCTGGTTTTGTGTAGTGTGTAGATGTGTTCAGTCAAAACAATGTTCATGCAACAATAACAGGGCAATCCACATAGGACGTCAGTAAACTCACGACGTATAAAGTCAATGAGTCTTGAAACAGCCGTTGACGTTTTTCTTCATTATTTATTGTGGACGCCACAGTGACAAAATGGTTACGCAAATGTGTAGGCACATCAAACAGTCATTATCACAGCAACATTCAATACAGCAATAGACGGTAGACAGCATTACAATGATGAGTCAGATGCATGTTATATTTCATAGTGCTGTAAATGTAGTCAGGTGGAAAACTCCATCCTTTTCTATAACAGCCAGGAGATAACCAGATGTATGAGATCAGTTCACTCTCCTTAGTTTGACTTCAGCAAGACAGACACGTCTGCCGAAGTATAAATAATGTCCTCAAAAATATCCTCTAGATAATAAAGGTTTTCTAAACCTAGTTCATTTAACAAAGTAGCAAGTAATGGTCCTTGGTACCTGCATCAACCGATGCAGTACAATGCAGCGACATGTGAGCTGGAAAAAAACATCTCGTGACGACGACTTTCGCAGACAGGCTATGAATCGAAATCGCTCACGACCCAAAATCGATAGAGTTAATGAAAAAGTCAATTTACCGTGCTTTCATGAAATACACAGAAATATCACGCCTCCCGACATGTGGGAAAACACTAGAGGTATTATCTCGACTAAACGAAATATCCATAAGAGGACTACACATCCCTGACAGAACAAAAAAAAGCGGAGATCCCCTCTTCAACGAGGCATCTCTTTCGCCATTCCAAATCGCTCACTCCCACTAGTGGTGGGCGGAAACCGATCGACCAAACAACAAGACAAGTCATGCGCAGTCCAGCGCAAAAATGACCACAGCTCAAAAGTTAACTGCATTCGATACTAACGCGAGAAGACAAATGCTTACCGAGAAAAGTGACTATAGATTTCAAGCAGTTGTTGCCCTTGCGCTATAAAACAGATATTGAAATAAAACGATGTTGCGAGAATTTATCACGCAACAGGATCCCGTTACACGCCCATTGAGGCATATTGGGAATATGGTGTTAGGCCCATATTTTCTTGACCACTTTTTGTCTAGTGTGCCACTAGACTTGAAAAGCGTCAGGTAATATTCACAGCCTGCCCCCCCATTCGTTTCTTATGAAGCTAGTCAAAAGCTCCAATCATTTTCAAATATGCATATTTGGGGGGGGGGATGGAGCGGGGAGAGGAGGGGGAAGGGCAATTTCAATATATTCCTGACATGGAAAAGTTTTGAACGTAATGTGAAGGTCACGTCGTCCGTATATGGCAATCCAACCTCCGATGCCCTGGCAGGCGAACTTACCAACACATCTGTTAACTCATAAGACAATGTGTTTCAGATGTAACATTTGTTTACTTTATCTAAAGTAATCTTGTCATAACAAGTCGGACAGGACGCGTTTTTGTCATTCGTTTCCGCCACGTGTGTCTGTAATCTGCGCTAATCTTAGTAAAGCTTTGCCGGGCCCTTGCAAATGTTATGCATACAGCAACAATAAGTGTCAAATAGTTTTGACAATATTATCTCAGCTGCTCTTGCGATTTTTTTTTAGGGAAGGGATGGGTAACAAACAGACGTGATGACTTATCTCTGAGAGGGGTGTAAGAAGGAAAATACAAAATATCTGCTACACATAGCAGAGAAAGAAAGAGAGAAAGTGTGGCAATTAAGAGCACGCAATAAAAATCAGTACAAAAATGTAACTGATACTGCCGTAGTGAAACAGAGATCGAGAATGGTCGTCCCATTCTGTTACCCCCCCACCAATTCTTTTTTTCATTCCACCATCCCATCTCCTCAGAACTTTACCCTCTCTGAGCATTAATATTAATCCCAGTGAGTGGGAACATCTATTGCATTTATATTGAACTTGTTTACATTTACATTTGCACTGTTTGAAAAGGTTACTATAATAAGTATTTACATCAGTTCTATCCTTATCCACTCCCTGCTCCATCTGGAACTTGGGACTACCTCTGCCTTTGGTTCTGTATGAAAAACCCGCATAATGCAGTCATCAGCTGCTCTTGCAGTGGTGGTTCATGAAACCATCATTCTATATGCTGAAGTTGCCAGCCTCGTATGACTTGGACATCCACTATCAATTTTTTCATGTTAATAATGCAAAATATAGAACTATACAATGTACAACACCCCAAATTTTTTTGAGAATACAGACTGACTTCTGGATCAGAGAAATAGTTAAAGCAACTTGATTAAGATACCTCTTACATGTGGTATGGGGTATTACTTTTCAAACAGAATCCCACTATGACTTAGTGTTCAGGTTTCTATGGTTCCGGGCTTTCTATATTAATGAAGGTAAAGTTTTCATCGGATGTATGTCCACATGATGCTCAAACAAGTTGTGTGGGCCTTTAAGGTAGAATCCTGATCCTAGTCCTTATGCTGGCTTGTCTGGCTTGTATTCTTGAAGAGTTAAAATTCACAGTGCGGTAAACACACAAGGCGCTAAATTATATCGTAACATTCGGCCCTCATCCAGATTGCTACTTTATGAGAAGGCTCCAATCATAAATGTTGTATTTTTACATCTCAAATGCCAAGCCAGTCACATGCAAGATGTGTATATTTCCCCTTCTCTCACGAAACATCCCTGCGTAACAAACGCCACGATATCAACGCTGCCTGGAGAACATGGTGCATCAAAGACGTGTAAGTGACAACGGTACTGTAAACAATGGCCACGTAAATCAAATATAAACGACAGCAAACTTGAATGACATCTGGAAGTGGACGTGAGGTGAAACGTACAGATAACTAGCTATTTTGAATTACGATACAAGAGCACATTAACAAACAAAACAAAATAAAAATCACGCGAATCTTTATGAAAGCTTTTAAAAAAAAATCATTTTTCGTTTAATGTTGACAACTTTCACATCTGATTTTCAGTGATCTTTTTTTTTTTTTTTTCATTAAGTTTCACTGAAAAAAAAAATTAGTTCAGTATACTTACTGCTAATATATACTACTGGGCAAAAGTTAAGGGCCGCTATTCAGTTTAGACAAGGTTTATATAATTGACTGGCAAACTGTAAAGACAAGTGAAAATATCATTAAAACTGAGCTAAGAGAAATGTGTATACATTTCTGTGTGCACTAGGTTAATTTTTTTTAAATGTCCAAAAACTGGGTCACTTTAATCAGCACGTGAAAATTGCCATTGTTGCTGCAAAAACTCGTGGTTTTTGCAACACGCCCCACTAGTTCAAATTTGAATTGGAATGCACGTGGAAAATGATCATCGGTAAAGAGTGTTCACCGTTGGTATGCAATAAATCAGTATGACAAGTGGTCACAATGATCACTGCATTAGCCATGCCACCAAGAAGAAGTCTATGCACTGTAGACCGTGGTCGAGCCATGGCATGGATTCAGGATGGTCAATCTGTTCGTCATGTTGCAAGACGTTTAGCAGTGTCCCACTCTACCATTCAGAGACTTCTTGAGAGATTTCAAGCTACCGGACATTTGGAAAATCGACCCTGCTCATGAAGAATTATATAAACCTTGTCTAAACTGAATGGCGGCCCTTAACTTTTGTCCAGTAGTATACAATATAATACAAAATGATTTAAATTTCTAAAATAAAATAAATAGTCACCTCACCTCTCGATGCTGGACCCAGTATAGTGAAGTCTCTTACTCTTCACTCCACTACGGCAGTTTCTGCTATGGGACTACCTTTACCTTATATTTATTATTCACTGCCCAAATTATGATCCCACTACACGCACCATACCGCACTACACGCACCATACCGATACCTGTTTGGAATGAACATTGAAATAATAATTTCCCACTGTATATTTTAGACGAAATTTTTAAAAAAGTCATAAATTTGTTTACACACTATAAATGAATAACATATGAACCAAATATAAAAACATCTTTACTCTTTATCTCTCCAGTCTTTTGCCCTTTGAAGGAAGGAAAGGTGGAAATATCTGCCTAATGGATTATAGTAACTACAACGCAGTGCGATATACCAATTTATTTTTTACACGCTTTTCTTTAACTTGCCTTGTATGTCACTCTCTTGTCACCTTCAAATCTTGCAATCGATTTTTCAATCACCTCCAGATGAGCAATAGCTCTGACACTTGGCGTAGTTGGGTATTACACATGACAATACAATAATCAGTCGTAAAAATAATAAATAAATATAATTAAAATTAATAATAATTTTGTTTGTTTGTATTGTATCAGCACGGAAATGGGCGATAACTGCAAATAATCTTGGTGTATTCTTTCCAACAAGATTGTCTCTCTTTAAAGAAATGTTGAGACTACTCCCCCTACCACCCCCCCCCCCCTTTCCCCTCCCCCGCCTTCCACACATACACTATCGCACGATCGTGCACAGACACACAGACATACACACAACTGACAAATACATTTTAAACAATTTAATTTACAACTCTTATCAAAATATTCACTTTCACTGTAATATACTGAATAATGAAATTCACCTTCTGTGCTCTGGACTCGTTTATCGCAAACTGATGATGTCATTAGCGGATCGATTACATTTTACTTAAATTTAAAAACAACAAAAAGTAACACTAAAAAGAAGAAAATAAATAAAAATTTAAAAAATGTTAAACACGGTTTTAATGCACTCAAAAGCCACAAATAATTTTTCAAGGAGTTTATAGCTTGCCGTCAAAAATGTAACATCAAATTGACAAAAAGCGTGGAGCGCTTAAGCGCTTATCATACATTTTATCCATAAGTGTCAAATGAAGTATAAAGCAGAAGTTAATTTCAAGCAGAATCAGCTCCCCACGTTTTTTGTGGTCTATCACGGTGGTTCATGACGTGGTTCAGAGAAACATGTGGAAGAAAGCGAACATCAAAGTAAAAGAGTGTCTCTAATGCTGTTAAAGGAAGAGCAGAAAGCACTCATAGAATGGGAAACAATGAGACCCAGAATAACATCAGCGACATATAACACTGCCAAAAAAAAGAAAGAAAATAAAGATAAACATCATCCGTTGTTATGCACCAAACAATCAAAAGAAAAATCCGTGGAAGAAGAATTTTATACCAGTCTATAAAATATCACAGATAAACAGAGAAAAACAGACAAAACAATTTTGATGGGTCGTTTAAATGTACAGATAGGAACAAACAGTAGCGGTTTTGAAGAACTCATGCCACCCCCACGCCCCCCACCCCCCACTCCCGGCCAAAGCACACCAGAAAAATACACACACACAAACTTGCGACAGTGATTGAAAATGGAGAACTATACCTAAACCTCTGTGCTCCAAATCAATTTGCTGTAGAACGAAATATGCGTCCACATAAAAGGGTATACAAAGCTCTCAGCTTTTCATATATAAGCTCTGTAATCTATCATGATGATCCATTCCAATAATGTGGACATTGAAGATAACATTATTTCTCTGTATTATTATGGGTCTCGATATTTCTCACTCTCAAAGCATTGTCGGTCTCTCGATTGGCAGCGTTAGGGCTACATTATTGGTCATGTTCTGAGAACAGCATTATTTATACCTTATTGGATTTTTCTTTATACGTGCTCTCTATTATCTTGTTTTGTTTATTCCTCATACATTAATTTTTGTAGATTCCAGTTCTGCTGCCATGTTTATTCTCCAAATTTGTAGATAAGGTTTTCTAACAATCCGGCAGCCAATGCGGAACATTTGCGGGACGAAAAGTGAGTGCTTTCGGAATGGGTGACAAACTGAGAAATAACAAATGTCACTAAGAGCAATGAAGAAAACAAAACTCTGTGAAAATATTGAATGACTTCATAAGATCTCTCTACATCTTCTTCTTTGTCTTTGGTTCATGGCCGCAGACTGACGATCCAATCAGTGATCGTCACGTCTCGTGGCGTCTTCTAGGGTTGCAACAAACAGGTTGGTGATTCGTCCAGAAAATTGGAAGAATATTTATAAGGCAGGTTGCGTAGAAAGAGGACAGTTTGGACATTTCCTTTTCCGTTACTACAAGCATTCGGCACTGTACTGATATACAGAAATTACAAAACTCTCGAATGTTTCTAATTTAGTATTTCTACTGTACTGGAAAAGTGTCCAAATGTTCTTTAGATGGTTAAGGCTATTCTGGTTTTATTCATTCTGCTACTGGTGTCTTTGCTATTTCCGCCATCTCGTGTTACCATGTTTCCTAAGTATAGCAATGCCCCGCTTGTAGCTGGACGTTCTAGAAAAATCGAGCACGGACCGGAAAAACTCTCAAAGAATTCTGATCTCCCATTAGAATTTATAGAAAACAAATTAATTCGTTCCCAAGGTCTAGAAAGCTGTATACAAGTTAAATAAAATAGAAATACAAAACTAAACAGTTAACAGCATGTATTAACTATTTACAAGTATCAAACATATTGAACGTAAATAAAATATTATTATGTACCGTACTTACAACAAAAATTATAGGACTTTAATCACTTAAATGACTTCTGTCGCTTGTGGCTACATATGTCACGGTGAAGCTGTCCTCCCCATCAGACGGCTGGTTAGCAAAAAAAATGTGAAGGTGTAAAATAAGTTTTTCTGGCTGCAGATGTAGACGGCTTGGCAATATAGTCAATGGGGACAGAAAATATTGGAGGAGACTTTAAAAACAGATTAAAAAAACGAGTCGAGCAAGCTTTGCTTTCACCTTTTTATCTTCAAGTAGCACTATGTATCAGTTAAGATCTTGTTCTATGATATTGATTACCATAGAACTGCATTACATTTTGTGAGTATATTTCATAATGCTGTCAATGATCATGATTTTGGCCATCACACCACCCTGAATGAATTTGAAAGTTATATTCCTGCCTCCCACTGAATTTAGCGCACAGCGTAAGATCGAATAATTTAATCGAACAGCGTGAGACCAGGGGATAGCTGTAAGAGAATATATTTGAATTTTCTAGTTTTTGTTTTTCCCTTTTTTATATGCTCAGGATTTCTTACACTGAGTGACGGAACTTTTGTCTTCTTTACATTAATGTTTTGTCCCTAACGTCTGCTTTATTTATTCAATCTGTCTATTTGTTCTTGCATGTGTTGATGTGAGTGTACCAGTAGTGCAATGTCATCTGTGAATTCAGGATCCGCCAGTGTAGAGAATGTTGTCCAATCGTATTCCTCAAGGGGCATTCTCTGTAGTCTGGCTCATCACCTAGTCTATGACTGCTAAAAAGTGAATGGTTGAAAAGTGGCATTCTTGTCACACTCCTGTTTTCACCTCGAAAGTTAGATTGCTCTGCCCAAAACTGTATGCAAAATTATCATACAGGCTTTTTGATGACGGAGAAGCACTCAGTATTTTTCATTAACTGTCCCTGTGTGCGTTGTTAAATGCCATTTCAAAATCCGCAAAGTTTATATAAAGCTGTCTCTGACATTCTGAGCACTGTCTATTATGTTTCTGAGGGTGAAAGATATGGTCTGGGTCTTTTTCCTCTTACCCCTGCTTGTTCTTTCCTCAGTTCATAATCTACAGCTCTTGAAATTCTGTTGATGATTATCCTTCCTAATATTTTTCGGGGAGCTGAGATTAGGGTAATTTCTTTACATTTGTTGCAGTCTGTGAGGTCAAGCTTTGTTTTTTTCTTTTTTCAAGTTTGACAGTTCCTTTGTTTCACTCTAGTGATGTTGTCTCTGGTTGCCAGATTTTTGCAAATAGTGCTTCTAATATTTCTGCTCATTCAAGATCTGTTTTATGTAGCTCTACATTTAAGCTGTCTCGGCCTGGAGCTTTACGTTCTTCAACCCATTGATAGCTGTGATGATTTCTTCCCTTCGTTGAATATCAGTATTTATATCTAGGCCATTTTCAGCCTCGGGAATGTGATGAGTTTCCGTTCTTGTCTCTAACTAGTGTAATGTTGTTTGCGCCGCGTTTTCCGCTGATCCTTTTTGTTATTCTGTATAATGTGCTTCGTACTTTCATCTGTGCTGCTTCTTCTGCCTTCTTGCAAGGTCATCATTAACTTTGTTGGCTCGGTTTTGACGTTTCATTTTCTTGTTCAGGTGACTGTACTGTTTGCTTTTAATTACCTTTAACCTAGGGGACTTTGCTTCTATTTTCTTTCTTTTGATTTCTTTTCTAATTCCAATGATTTTAGCTGTTTCTGGTGTTATTCAATCTTGCATCCTCCTTGCCTGGAATCCCATGCATGATTTACTGCTATCTCTTTATATTGTTGAAACTGTATCGAATTTTTGGTCAGTATCCTCGGTTGCTGTCTATTCCTGGCTTTTAGCAGTTTGGTAACGTTTCCTGACATCTGCAATATAAGATTTTCTGATAAATTGAACCTTCTATGTAATGATGTCTAAACTGTTTTTTTATTTTTTATTTTTATTTTATCTTTGGCCAAGTAATTCTGATCTTCATCTTTATTCTTGCTACTTCTAGGTAGTGATCACTTCCCACATCTGCGAATCTTCTTACTTTCACTTCTCATTTTCATTGTAATCTGTTTCAGTTTTCCTGTCTCGTTCATTGTTCCTACGTTTCAAACTACTGTACTAGTTTTGTGTTTATAAATCGAGACGCCCGTTTTCATGTCAGTGGCTTCCTTTCGGCTTTCACCGCTGGCAGTCATACAAGCCACAATCTATGGATCTACTTATTCTTCTTCTTTGATCCTTAACCGCCGACTGTCAAAGCAGTCAGTGGCCATCACACCTGGTGGCGTCTTGTAAAGCAGCAACTAACTGCTACCACTCTGCTCAGTCGGCGGCCATCCTTCGTGCAGTGCTCCAGCTCTGGTTCATTCTTTGGCATCTTGGCCTCCACAGTTCTCCACCAAGTTGTTTTTGGTCGGCCTCTCTTTCGTTTTCCTTCAAGGGCCCATAGTATAGCTGTTCTTGTGATGGCACCACGTCCCGCAGCAAAGTGTACTCTTTGTAGTAAACTTCTAAATACAATATCTAAATTAGATTATAACAGTATAGTGCATAAAGTCAAAGATAGGATATTACTAAACAATTTCTGCTAGAACGGTTGTTGTCGCCTACGCCTTCAGCTTATTATTTACTAACGCATAAGCCGAACAAAACGGTACCCAATTTTTCAAATTCGTCCTTGACATAACTTCCCAAGTTCTAAGAAATATTTGCCTAAATGCATTGGGGAAGGAGGGGCAAGGCTAGATAACACACGCAATTCACGTCTCACATTGTTTCTAAAAATAAAACTACTTGCTAGTAGTGCCCTTAGGCGGGTTTCCCCAATACGATGAAAAAGTTAGAAATGTAGACACTACGGTTAGGAAAACACGCTTAGCTCTTATTGCGAATGACATAAACTCTCGTAATTAGCTTGAAAGTACATGAGAAAAGAATTGAACAGGAGGTAGTTTCAAAATCAACAACTAACATGGAAAAAAATATGGAATATTGAACCAAGCCACATAGCCCCATAAAAATCATATATTCGTGTACCTGTGGCTTTGCTGACTAAGAATATGTTATCTTACTTACTTACTTACTTAGTCATTCCCCTTCTACCGTGAGGTGTAGAGGTTTGGAAGAGAGAGCGCCAGACCATTCTATCAGCTGTCTTCTTCCTGGCCTGGTTCCATTCTAGTCCTCGGTCCTTCAAAGATTGTCTAATGTTGTCCTCCCAGCGGACTCTGGGTCGTCCTGGAGGTCTGGATCCCTGGCTCTTTGTTTCCCATGCTTGTCGTGGTAGCCGATCTTCTCCCATTCTGCAGACA
Organism: Oreohelix idahoensis; assembly: GCA_024509875.1. Classification (NCBI taxonomy): domain Eukaryota; kingdom Metazoa; phylum Mollusca; class Gastropoda; order Stylommatophora; family Oreohelicidae; genus Oreohelix; species Oreohelix idahoensis. The sequence continues at coordinate 174,851 of JAMPIV010014141.1, forward strand.
TGGCCAAACCATCTTAGTTGGGACTGTTCTATTTGGGTCTGCAGCGGATGGGATTTTAGGCCTTGACGGATCGTCTGGTTGCGGACCATGTCTCTTCTTGTTACTTCAACCACTTTCCTCAGATACCTCATTTCTGAGGTTTGGATCTGGCTTCTGTGGGTTGTAGTCATTGCCCACGACTCGCATCCATATGTCAAGACTGGGACATAGGTGGAGCGGTATACAGCCATCTTCGTTTTCTTACCAACCTCTTTCTTGCTGAGGAATCCACGATTTATGGCCTGAAAAAGTTTCCCAGCCGCTGCTTTTCGAGTGGCCAACTCTTCTTTGATGCCTCCCTTTCGGTCTATAATAGCTCCGAGATATTTAAAGTGGTCGACCTGCTCCAGGACCTGTTCTCCCAACTTAATCTGATGTTTTCTTTCTTCTCGTGATATCACCATGGATTTTGTTTTAGAGCTGCTTATGACCATCCCTCTCTTCTCCAGCTCTTCCTTCCAGACTTGCAGGTTGGATTGGAGATGTGCCTCTGATTTAGCAATCAGGGCAACATCATCAGCAAATGCCAGCTCCGAAATATAGACCTGTCTCATCTTCCAGTACCCCACTGAATACTTTCTTGTTCTCTCCTTACATGCCTTGATGACATCGTCCATAAGGAGTATGAAGAGGTAAGGTGATAGGATATCACCTTGTCTTACACCAGTGGTGGTCCTGAACTCTTCTGACTTATGGTTTGCTGTCCTCACATAATTTCTGCAAGACTTGTAGAAGCTCTGTATAGCATGAATCAGAGGTGCTGGAATATTCTTCCTTGCCAAACAGTCCCAAAGTTTGCTCCAGGGGACCCTGTCAAACGCCTTTTCCAGATCTATGAAACAAAGATGGATCTCACTCTTATACTCAAGGGCCTTTTCACTCAGCTGTCTGAGTGTGAAGATTAGGTCTTGAGTACTTCGATTTGCTCGGAATCCGCACTGGACCTCATCCAATTGTGGCTCAGCTAGGCGTCGGAGTCTCTGCTCTAGGATTCTAGAGTAGATTTTACCAGGGACACTGAGAAGGGATATGCCTCTATGGTTTCCACATTGTCGATTGTCACCCTTTTTGAAAATTGGTGTTATGATGGCAATCTCCCAATCCTTTGGTATGGTCTTGTTGCACCATGCTGCCTGTAGGACCTTTAGAAGTAATAGGTCGCCTGATGCTCCCATGTACTTAACCATTTCTGGTGTTATACCATCATGCCCTGCTGCTTTGCCCATCTTGATTTTCTCTAGTGCTGCCCTCAGTTCTTCCATCTTTATGTCATCTTTACCATCATTGGTTTTCTCTTCTGTGCTAGTGGTTATCATTTCTGATGCTTCACCATGCTCACCATCCAGGAGTTCTGAGAAATATTCTTTCCATCTTTCCATTATTTCCTTCGGGGCAGTAAGCAATTTGCCTTGCTTGTCCTTTATAAATTTGAGAGGGCATTGTTTTTCCTTCCTCATGTTCTTTAGGGTCTTATAGAACAATTTCTGGTTTTCTTGTGCATCTTTTTCTAGCTTTTCTCCAAATTCTTCCCAGGACTTCTGTTTTGCTGCTAGCACTTTGTTCTTTGCTTCTGTTCTGAGTGTCACATATTCTCTATAATTTTCCATTTGTCCTGTTGTGTTTTTAGCTCCTAAGTATTGTTTCCATGCCATTTTCTTCTCTCTTATTTTCTCTTTGACTTCCTCTGTCCACCAAGGTGTCCTCTTTCTCTGGTTCCCAAGTCGGACTTCACCGCATGCTTCTGCTGCAGCTGTCTTTATGATATCCTTGAATTTATTCCAGAGGGTTTCCAAGTCATCAGGTCGTTCTTCTGTGTTTCTCACCGCTGTAGCAATAAGCCCCTGATATCTGGTCTTAATTTCTGGCTCTCTTAGCTTGTAGGTCCTAATGCTCATTTCTCCTGCTCGTTTACTTGGTTTCTTGCGTGATGTTGGGCAATTCCTAGGCTGAGCAACTCTTTCAGTTGTTCGTTTGATTGTTAGCAGGTAGTGATCACTTCCAATCTCTGGCCCCCTCCAGACTCTTGCATCTCGGACATATCTGAATGAGCTTCTCCGAAAAATGGCATAGTCGATCACTGACTTCTCATTCTTGGTTGGTTCACATCTAGTGTATGCATGTATGCGCTTATGGGGGAACTTTGTGTTTGTAATGATCAGATTCTGCTCACTGCAGAATCTAAGGAGTCGCTTTCCATTGTCATTGAGAGTATCTTCTCCATATCTTCCGATAACTCCACCCCATCTAGCATGGTCATTTCCAACTCTGGCATTAAAATCTCCGAGCATGATAACTTCATCTAGGCTGTCATCCACTGTCCTTTGAAGCAGCTCGAAGAATTCCTCCTTGACCTCTGCTCTCTCATCCTCATTTGGCCCATACACTATGACCAGGTTGACTATGGTTTCTCCTTCTTTTAGTTTTACAACCATAATGCGCTCCGAGACAAAGTTCCATCCCTTGATACTATCTTTTGGATTTTGGGCCACAATGCAACCCACGCCCCCTTTAGCTCTTTCAGATATGGGTACACCACTGTAGAGCAACGTGTTGCCATCGAGATCCATGACTTCTTGTCCTTTTTTCTTCGTTTCCGTTATAGCCAGGATTTCTAGTTTTGCTTTCCTCATCTCTTCCACCAGCTCCTCTTCCTTCCCATTTATACTTCTTGTGTTCCAAGTTCCATAAGTCGTAGTCCGTAGTCCGTTCCAGTTCGTCGCCTTTAGAATCAGTCCAGTTTTCTCTCTTGTATTGCTCGTAATCATAGTTTAAGACAAACAGGTGATTGGCCTGTTGTGCCTTTGCATGGTGGAGGGGCTGCCTCCTTACGGCCTCCATGCAGGCCGCCCTCCTCCTTTTTCATCCGGGCTTGGGACCGGCATTGGCGGAGTTAGAATATGTTATCAATTACATAAATAGTCCATTAGATAATCAAATGTTGGGGATAATACATAGAGAATCAGAGATACTGTCAGGTCAAGTCATATCTGCTTAGATTGAATCGCATATTTTTGGGAAAAAATTAGGTGAAAGCTAGGCTAAGATAGTACGATGAAGGGGTTTGGGTGGAATATGAAGTGAGGCGAAATATTATTGGCCGACCTCGTACTAAACATATATTACCCTAGAAACGTAGTAGAAGTTTGAATTGTATTTTTGAAAGACTTTGTTTACAAGTGAAATAAAGGTAATCATTGGCCAGAGTAGTTGATATTGAGGAAAAAGCATTGGGTGGGGACGCCATTTTCTAACCAAATTTTGACACGGAGCGATGAGAGCAGGCTTGTGCTGTGAAAACCATATTTCTCAAAAGCCTGGACAGAACGGCAGATCGAAAGTGTGCCAGTCATCGTCATTTGTGTATTTCATTGAATAAATGTGGTAAGATTGACTTTATTAACATGTATCTAACATAAAAATTGAATGTGAGATAATAATGTATGACTATAAGTAAGTGGATCTGTAGCAAACTTAGGCAGAGCCTAGAGATTGATCCACCAGGTGTTAGACTATCAGAGAGGTGTTAGACTACAAGAAGATACATATGATTGTCATCAAGGAGCATAACACCTATCCTATTGTATGGAAAAGATTACAGCTGGAATTGCAGTGGCGTTGTAACTATTAGGGGAGAGGAATACTGGTGTACATTGTCACATCAAAAGATAATGGTGGCATAGGTTGGCATAAGGCTATGACCCTTTTCGTTTGTTTGTAATGTACCTGTACGTAAATGTGGAATAATATTATATACTAGGTATAAAGAAGGATGCATAACCTTCACATTTCAGGGTCCTGTGTACTGACGTTAATGTAGTACCAAATGCTTGAGGACTGCTCGATTCAGGACTCTGTCTGCATACTTCGAGCCCATGCTAGTGGCCATTGCCTATCAAACAGGTGGAACAGATTGTCAAACGAGCAGAGGAAACGATCTACCTGTATTCTCCTGCCAAGTTAAGTTCGTGTTCGGCACCAGAAAGCTCAACCTATAAGACTATAAAGCTCAACCAATAAGACTATAAAGTGATAGTGAAGAAAACTGTGAATAGTTATTAATATTTCCACAAGGGACAAACGAGAACAGACATAACTTAAAGGGTATGATTTTAACCAACAACCTATGATTTGATGCCAGTATTACCTCAACGTAGAAGAATACAACTACACCCTTATATTATAATAATATTGTATGTATGGACAAAATATCCACTGTGTTATTTGACTGATGCAAATCATTCTTTTGAGTTCAATTTTGATTGTCAGTCCTAGTTCAAATAAATTAGAATCAGGATAATAAATTGTAAAAAATTTATTTACACAAATTTCAACCACTGTCTTAAGTAAGATAGCCTTTTAAAGTGTCGTTGGTATGTTATTGTTGTAGTACTGTTGGGTGTTGTGGATAATAAACTATTTGTTTATATGTTCGTTGGTTATTGCACATTACACTCTACATTCATAACCCTAGACACTATACGAATTCACTTATATAACAATATATATATATATTAATTTTGAATGAGATAAAAAGGGTGGTAGCGGAAAGGTACTCTGAAAAGTTACAATACTATTTGTTAAATTCAGGGACCTTCATAGCTGATCTCATTTAATATAATAATAATACATAACACCAATTCATAACATCAAAGCCCACCACACTCTTCAGTTGCTAAAACTCACACCCTGGAGGACTAGGTTGTCTGCTCTAATCTGACACATATCCGTGCAGACCTGTCCAGCTTGGAAGAACCTTCCTTGAGTAAAACGCCCGCTGACATAGGCCTTGGTTTGTCAGGGTAATTGCGCAATAATTGATTTAGAAAGACTAACACTAATAGCAATGAAAAACACAAGTAATTAAAATAAACGTTGTACTGATGAGAATTTGTTATATCTATGACTGTTGATGAACTAATGCCCCTCTTCGTTTGGGGAGGAAGTATTATCTGTATTTTTGTATTTTACTTGAATTCTCTATGCACGCAAAAAAAAAAGAACTGGCATTCGAGTAGGCATTATGTCATATTCTAGGACGATGAAAAACTGACATAACACTAAAAATAAAGTCCTAACAAAAGATGAGTCAACGATGACTACTCATGTCACCCTTCTGCACGCTCCGCGTCCTAATTCACATTATTTGAGGGTCTTTTTTTTACCTTGAATGACGTGACTGAATGACATGATGAAGAACTGTTTGCAGTTTTCATAGCTAGCTAAATGTTTACAGGATTGGTTAGTCACTATACCCAGCTCTTCATATTCGCCGGTGATGATGTGCCTGATAGGGAACAATTGACTTAGTATCTAAGCTTTAAACAACAACTGATACTATTGCTAATACAAATAGTTTTACTACTACCATCCCTGCCAGAACCACATTTACTACTACCATCTCTGCTACAACAACTATTGCTATTATACGTAACAACTATTACTAATATTCATGCTTTCGTAACAATGATATTTGGTAATACGTCTCGACAGCTAGAACTACTGCCAGTGCCTCATTTGCGTAGAAGCTTCTGTCAACATTGCTGCTGCAGAATAACTCATTCTAGTACTACACTGTTATTAGTGGCCACTGTTAAACGCGTTCACATTTACTGGATAAATAATATTTGTATCGCTTTGTCTCTCTCTGTCTCTCTCTCTCTCTCTCTCTCTCTCTCTCTCTCTCTCTCTCTCTCTCTCTCTCTCTCTCTCTCTCTCTCTCTCTCTCTCTCTCTCTCTCTCTCCGGAATTAACTCTTACTTCGTCTTTCTCTTTTGGCTGGCCCTTTGAAGGTTCGTGTACAAACGTGCATATTATATCAGTTGTACACAGTAACTAAAATAGTTATCAAATATAATTTTTTTTCAACTCTTTTAATGATTTTCTGAGCCCGTGAATAACACCGTAACTGTTCGTATATCTGAATATTGAATGTGGATAGTCCAATTTCTTCCTTATCATGATGATTAAAGCATGTATTATTTGATGGTGATAACCTGCGATTTGGCATTCATTTAAAAAAAAATTGATTTTAGGTCAGTGTTTAAATTTGTTTTAAAAAATTTTTTAATTCTTTTTCTTGAAAAGCAAATCTTTCATCTACATATTCAAGCGCACGACGTTTACGCAAATTTATTTAGAAATTTCGTTTTGATCTGCCCGATTAACCTATATAATAACACAAGAAAGTTATCATCAACTGTGTGGTTAACGGGGATGGTTCAACAACTCCTGCAGTTAAATGGTCGAAATTAATACATCTAGGTAATGTTGCTTTGATTTCAAGTCATTTCACGGTCTCTGTAATCGATCTAATAGTACACATGTAATTTAACTCGGGACTTGTTCACGTATTAAATATCGAATAGTAAATCTGCAGAAACATTGACAAAATGAGTTAGTTTCAGAGAAATTTAGAGTTCTGGATAGTTCAATATCCACACGGCTAACCAACTCATTTATAGAAGGATAACATTAAATGCTTCTTGTCTATAAGTTACAAAACAGGAGGTTGGTAAGATACTGCGGATAGTACCTCTACGCTAGACGTTTATCTAGTTTTATCATGAATCGAGAAAGTTGCAATTTTAATTATAAAGATCTCACTGATCACTTCAATTGCTTGATATCTCATTCTCTTGTTCAAGGTTCTCACTGAGATTAGACAGAGATTATTGCCTTACATTTGACATTATAAATTTGTAAAACTCCAACAATTTTTAATATTACTCAATAGTTGACTTCAAGGCAAAAGTTGATTTCGTGAAATTTAAAATTTATTTTAGCCAAGGTATTTAAATGTGCTAAAAGAAAACCTCTTTAGACATGAATATTGGTAACGTCTTAAACATCAGTGAAACACTTCATAATGACCCTGTAATCGACGACAAAACCATACACTACATTGAATTGTCTCTTGTGATAGTGACAAGTTCATGTGTGGCCTTGTTCGGTACAGCAGCCAATGCCATAAACATGGTTGTATACTGGAAACAAGGAATCAAAGACAGTGCTACTGTTCAGTTCTTCTCTTTGTCAATTACAGACTTTGTTTTTTGTATACTAGTTTTGGCTGCATCACTCAGTTATCTTCTCGCCAGCGTCCGTCCAAATATCACAGTTCTCGATCCTTTATCTTTGTTTTATTGTTTGTCACAGTCGAAAGAGAAAGTGTATTCCTTATCAATAGTTATAACAATTTTTCTGTCAGTTGAGCGGTGTTTTTGTGTGTTATTTCCCTTTAATGTCAAATTAATTTTTACAAAGTCCCGTTCTATCAAGGCCATAATGTGCGGGGCCTTTATCTTAGGGGTGCTACTAGTCCCATATTACATAACCCGGGGTTTAACATGGCAGAACGACTCCAGATTTAATTCCACACGACTTCTGTTCAGGTATGCAGAAGGCAGGATCAAATTTGATCTGTTCAAAAATGTTATTTTTGCTGGTACTCTGCCACTTGTTGCTGGTGTTACCAACACAATCTGTGCAGGATTTATGATTGCGACGATTAGAACGTCGAGAAAATTTCGACAGTCAAATGGATCAGCCACTCCATGTGCGCATCACTCATACAATAAAGGTAAAAGCTTCATCGAGAATTCACAAACATCCAATATTACATTAACAAACAAAGACGTAAGGCTGGCAAAAACAATAATTGCTATAGATGTGATCTTTATTATATGTAATATTCCCAAATGTATGCTCCTTGCCGCCACTATTGTTGAGTTTTACATTCCTGAGTTCAGCTTTCGCGTTCCAGGCAAGTATAATAATTTAGTGATGTTAAAAATAATTTTAATCTATACCATGGAGTCTGTCAATGGCGCAGTTAGCTTTTTAATTTACATGTTGTCCAGTCTAAAGTTTAGATCAGTGTGTAAACAAATATTTTGTCATTTTAGAATCGTAAACTGTAAAATAATGCCCCTGAGTAGAATAAGAAAGACCGTGGCTTTTTAATATCTGTAAAACTCTTGAACTCACTGCAGCTTGGTCTCACGAATTTAAAATTACTATGTTCTTCACCTTTACAAACGAAAAATTTGCGCAACTTTATGGCTCGGAAACACGACATTTTACCCTAAAATGTCACATTCAAACTTCAAATCTTCACAAACAAATGTCTCCGTCATTTACATAGTACCATTTGGTCATAAATAAGACAGTATTTGGAACTGAACTGGAGAAACACAAATCCTTAAAGGGATAAAAAAAACAGTATAAAACAAAAACAAGTGATAAGATGTCAAACTACTGAAATGAATAATAAACAACAAGATTCGCTATTCGGCATTGAAGCAAAACACCCGACATATTTATTCTTCGAAAATGTAGTTGGCAGTATGGAGAACATAGTCTAAAAGTAAGTTTATGTATTAGCTTAAAAATCTCATTTTTAGTAATTAAGGAATGGGAATACATTTTGCATCATAATTAAAACCCACAAATTGCAAATGATGTTACAGTTGTTTGAACATTAAATGTATTATATTTTTTTAATGTGTAACTTTTATTAACATACTACACGAGTATTATAAATGCGTAAAAATATGGATTGTCCGATAGGTAGTGTGGTTAGAGCGCATGCCGCTTGCGACAAAGTACCAGGTTCCGGAATCGAAACTGGTAGCATCACGGTCAAGTTTATCAAGCTGTAATTTGGTACATGCTCTTGAAATATGGAAGATAAATGCAGCGAGAAAGGAAAGTGGTCACCCACCTCGTAAGGCTAAACCTACTATTCTGAAGTCTCCAACACTTCACGCCCCAGTGTCTGCTATGGGACTAACTGTTATATAAATACGATATATAATAAATATAATAATTTTCTCTTCAATCTAACAAAAACGTTACTATAAGAAATGACGGCACAGAACAATGGTTTGACTTTTCTGCTTTGTGTATTCAGCGCGGCACCATTTCTCTTGTGTTCATTGCTTCCTTTACATTCCCTTTCATCTTCCACGGAGAAAATAAAATCGTCGACCCATACAGGCATTTGGAATCTATATTTTTTTTCATTAAAAAAAAAAGACAAACAAACACATATTTATGAAATGAAAAGTAAATTAAAACTACAAGGCGGTTTAATAATTAAGTTTTATTGTATAACAGCCCACCCGTGTGTTACCCCGGGGCCAGACAGGGGAGCAAAAATAGTAACAATGTTCCCTATCACGCATGTCGCATAAAAGGCGGGTTTGGCATGGGGCCGGTTATTCCATCCTGTAACAAAATTTTAAGCCACAAAAACTTCATACAAGAACTACAACATACTGTTTTAATCTTCTTTAACCATGTTAAAGTTAGACAGATGACAGAAAAATAAAAATTGTTATACTTAATCCGGGATTCCAACCGCACTGATTCCATGAATAACGAACATGTTAACCGCTAAGCCAACGGTTTTATTTATACGTGTTTATTTTTGTAAGCATTATTATATTAATGTTTATCCAATGTCTAACAGAAGGGAACAAATAAAACATTCAATGACATTTAAAGTTTTTACTTTAATTGATCTTTGTGAGTCACAATATAATGGCAATCGAATTTTATTTTAGATGTCAAAACACATTGATCTACGCAACCTTCTCACAACAAAAATAGTGTGCAACATTCGGTTGACCACTGCTTTCCTCAAACAAAGCAAGTTGTTGCCAGAGGATGTTGGAAGTAAAAATACAAATCTTTACATTTAGTTCTATCCCCTCGCACACGTAATTATTTATATCTGAAATAAAGTCTTTTTTTCCGAAGAAACTGTGGGTATATGGATCCTTCTTACCCATAAAATTATAAAATTTTTTAAATATCAGTTTGGAAAGACACTTGACTACAAAGCACTTATTCTGTTCTGTCTTCTATATTCTCCGAATGAAATGGAAATAGTTGGCATGCAGTTGCGAAAAGCCTGGAAAGTGAAGTATTCGCTCTCAAGGGATGTCCCAAAAGAGATAATTGTTTCCCCGTCGCTTGGATTTGATGTTTTAATGTGTTTGCATCGTTTCAAACTTGCCGGACATAAAAAGAAAATTTATTATATGAATTATTTTTGTATGTGAAGAAAAAAGTTATCCTACTTCACATGAGCATCTATAAGCTCTTTTGGACACAGCCATTATTTGTGGGACAATTTCCATGGGAAAATAGAAGTTTAGTATTATATTAATGCACTGGTTTCCTAGCTCGGTGGTCCAAGGGTCGATCTCCAGTTGAGGTGGGATTTTTTAGATCGCAAACGGCTCTGGGGTCGACCCAGCTTCATGAATTGGGTACCAGAACAACTCTGGGAAGGTTAAGGAGGTCGGCGTGATGCTGACCACATCACCCTTAGTGTGCCGATGGTCAAGAAAATATGGGCCTAACACCATATTCTTAATATGCCTCAATGGGCATGTAACGGTATTCTTTTTTTTTCCTTTTTCCCTATTATACCTTGTATTAATGTTCCGTGTAGTTCCCGGGGTCTCTGGTGAAACAAGGAAAGAATATGTCTATTGCTCTCTCTGTGAAGTTGATGAAAGCGACCCACATAAGATTATGTAAGGGCTGATCGCCTCATACGGTAAAATAAATTAATACAGAAATCACCGCTGCAAGATCGCATGAATATTTTTATGCAGGCTTCCTGTTGGGGATCAGCTGTAATTACGGGGGCTCCGTGCTCCACAAGGAGCGAAAATGATGATGATAATATTAATGTCTTTCTCTGTATGCGCTGTTTTTTTAAACAAGTTAGTTAAGACCAGTGGCGTAACCAATGTTGAAAGTGCCCAGGGCAAATGAACAAAAGGAGGTACCTTGAGAACATTCTGTAAACAACAAAAGAATTGACTGTTAATTTTACTATTTCACTAGAAGTTTCTCAAACTGATTACTCGTTACAAAAGAAAAAAATGCAATTTGATTGTTAAAAAATGGAACTTATATTGCTGGTAATTTATTTGTATATCTATAACCACGTTCTACTTATTGTTCACTTTGTCAATGAAATTTCATTTTACGAATTGCAAAAACTATCAGTGCGTGTGTTAAAAAAAAACGTTACTAGTATTTAGATAAAATTGTGTAAACAACAAAAGAATTGACTGTTAATTTTACTATTTCACTAGATATTTTTAAATGATTAGAAACTTAACGCTAAAAATGAAATTTTCTAACTTTAGCTGGTGCAAACTAAAGAATAATGTCATTTAAATGTGTTATTTCAAATCCCCCATCTTCAATGCTGATCAAAGATAAAGCAGAAAATCTATCTTGCCTCATTTAAGCTCTCATGTGTGATAAGATCAATTTTAACGTCCTAAAAGATAACTCACAGCTGGAAATTGAAATCGCAATAATAATAAAAAAAAGGAACCCGTTACACGCCCATTGAGGCATATTGGGAATATGGTGTTAGGCCCATATTATCTTGACCGTCGGCACACGAGGGGTGATGTGGTCGGCATCACGCCGGCCGCCTTAACCTTCCCAGAGTAGCTCTGGTACCCATTTGGGGCTGGGTCGACCCAGGAGCCGTTTGTGGCCTAAAGATTTTTCCGCCTCATCTGGGGATCGAACCATAGACCACTGCGCTAGGAAGCCAGTGCACTAACCACTATGCTACCGCGGCTCCATTATCTGAACAGAAGCTCTTAAGTTTGAACAATTTTTTTCATCGCCTTTCTGACCAATAAACTTGAGGTGTTCCACAGCTTTTGAAATCTGGACATTTACGAGGCTTTCTAGAAACTCCTGAGTTTATTCATAAAGCTGAAAACCATCAATATCAGTGCTATAAACCGTTCAAGGTTAAGACAACTTTTCTTCAGGATATTTGGGCCATGATTGCTGCGGCTTTCATTTCAATCAAGCAATAATTCTTTAACATCTTCCTTTTCATTATGGAGGCTTACTTACTAAGTCGTTCCCCTTCTACCGTGAGGTGTAGAGGTTTGGAAGAGAGAGCGCCAGACCATCCTATCGGCTATCTTCCTCCTGGCATGGTTCCATTCTAGTCCTCGGTCCTTCAAAGATTGTCTAATGTTGTCCTCCCAGCGGACTGTGTCGTCCTGGGGGTCTGGATCCCTGGCTCTTTGTTTCACATGCTTGTCGTGGTAGCCGATCTTCTCCCATTCTGCAGACATGGCCAAACCATCTTACTTGGGACTGTTCTACTTGGGTCTGCAGTGGGGTGGGATTTAAGGCCTTGACGTATAGTCTGGTTGCGTACCATGTCTCTTCTTGTTACGTCAACAACCTTCCTCAGATACCTCATTTCTGAGGTTTGGATCTGGCTTTTGTGGGTTGTAGTCATTGTCCATGACTCGCATCCATATGTCAAGACTGGGACATAGGTGGAGCGGTATACAGCCATCTTCATTTTCTTACCAACCTCTCTCTTGCTGAGGAATCCTCGATTTATGACCTGAAAAAGTCTCCCAGCTGCTGCTTTTCGAGTGGCCAACTCTTCTTTGATGCCTCCCTTTCGGTCAATAATAGCTCCGAGGTATTTAAAGTGGTCTACCTGCTCCAGGACCTGTTCTCCCAGCTTAATCTGATGTCTTCTTTCTTCTCGTGATATCACCATGGATTTTGTTTTAGAGCTGCTTATGACCATCCCTCTCTTCTCCAGCTCTTCCTTCCAGACTTGCAGGTTGAATTGGAGATGTGCCTCTGATTTCATTATGGAGGCGATTAATAGTATCTTTCATCATACTCATCATTTCTTATTATGCAGCGAGTCTTACATCCTCGGCTTTTTCACCGGGCATTTGTTTCTTCTTTCTGCGGCGCCTTTCTTCTTCAATGTCTCATTCATCACATAGTTTCAACCCTGTCTTAAGTGATTCCCTTGTCAATGATTCTCGAATGCTCAAAATATAATATGGAACGGCTTTTAAATCATAAGCAGCATTATGAAAGTTCATGGTATGATCTTGGAGTAGTTTTCGAACATGATCAATCTGAACAAGAATTTTGTTCCAAAGTCCAAGCAAAGCTACAGAAGAAATCAAAAGTCGAAGTTCGCTACATCCTCTGCTTTGCATCACTTCTTGTATCAGCAGTCTCATTTTGATCATCAATCATGCTTTGCAAGACTTCAAATAAAATATCAAAGTATTCATGAACTGGCTTGGGCATCCACCAGATATTTTCATATATTAAAATTCACATGGTAATATATACATATTAGTTCACATGTTAGTAATGAAAAATATAGAATGTAAAATGACAACTTACGCCAATCCTGCATCACAGACGTTTTGCTCAGATGAATGAAGTTAAGGCATTTGATTAGGCCTTTTACACGTGTTCTTGGTGGTCGTTACTTTTGTACGATAAAACCTCTATGACTACGTATGTTTAAGTTTCCTCAGCCTTCCTTATTAAAATAGTTTTCCTGGGCTATGTAAGTCCTTCAAGATTGTTCCACACTATCCGGTCTGATAAATGGAAATTCTGAATTCTAGGCTTCACTCTGGCACAGTCTGTTTTTGTCTTGGCAAGCGTGAATCTCACAGTGAAGTTAGACTTGAAAAGCGTCAGGTAATATTCACTGTCTGCCCCCCCCCCCCCTTTTCCCCCCACACATTCGTTAGTTATGAAGCTAATCAAAAGCTCCAATCATTTTCAAACATGCATGGGGGGGGGGGGGGGGGGGGGGGGGGAGAGAAGAAATTTCAAAATATTCTTGACATGGGAAAATGTTGAACGTAATGTGAAGGTCACGTCGTCCGTATATGGCAATCCAACCTCCAATGCCCTGGCAGGCGAACTTACCAACACATCTGTAAACTCATAAGACAATGTGTTTCAGATGTAACATTTATTTACTTTATCTAAAGTAATCTTGTCAAAACAAGTCGGACAGGAAACGCTTTTGTCATTCGTTTCCGCCGCGTGTATGTCTGTAATATGCGCTAATCTTAGCAAAGCTTTGCCGCGCCCTTGCAAATGTTATGCATACAGCAACAATAAGTGTCAAATGGTTTTGACAATATTATCTCAGCCGCTCTTCAAATTTTTTGGGGAAGGGATGGGTAACAAACAGACTTGATGACTTATCTCTGAGAGGGGTGTAAGAAGGAAAATACAAAATATCTGCTACACATAGCTGTTACGGTAGGTGTTATGATGTTAGCAACTTTTATGGTGAACTCTTTTTAAGTTTACGCATTGAAGGGTTTAAAATGCTATTGATAAATATTAGGGTTCGCGCTTCACGGTAATTGAACGCGAACGGATAGAATTGCTTAGTTTTATGATGACGTGTTGCATTGTTATGCTAACACGTGACGACACTATAAGTGTACTCTTTGTAATTTATATTCCGTCCTAGCGAGACGCGAATTTCAACGCTCCCGTGTATAATAGTAATGGTGTAGAAGTTTTTCAAGATGATGTGGCACTAGGGTCTGCCGAATTGACATGGATACATGTAACGTCTCATTGTTAATGGGTGAATAATTCTTCAGTACCAGAATAGTCGCATGGAGTATATTATTTTAATTATTAGTATCCAGATTGTAAAGATCGATCAACTTTGGTTATTCATTACCGGATTACCGACATACGGAATCGCGAGTAAATATCCAAACGTTGTGACGATTAATGGAATAAGGACAGGAGACGCTGTGTATGTATATGCTTGAACTTAATGTATGCTTAATTCATATCATGTCTCGTGGATTGAATACTGTCAAATAAAACGTATTTTATGTGGACTCGAACCACCTAAGGACTTGTCGAATATCTACCATTATTGAAGCTTGGACAGTCTTAACTCCGCATTCGCAACCTTTAGTTAAGCACGATTACTCTACAGAAACCAAGTCACAATAATATAAGAACAAACTCAAGACATGGCCAGAAAGAATGAACACCTTTTTATTAAGAACAGATTTGTGTAAGGGCAGTAAAAAGGTCAACCAACTGCCAGAGCAAAACCAGCCATAACAATAGCAGAGAAAGAAAGAGAGAGAGTGCGACAATTGAGAGCACGCTATAAAAATCAGTACAAAAATGTAACTGATACTGCCGTTGTGAAACAGAGATCGAGAAGGGTGGTCCTATTCTGTCACCCCCCCCCCTCTTTTTTTCATTCCACCATTCCATCTGCCTCAGAACTTTACCCCCTCTGAGCATTAATATTAATTCCAGTGAGCGGGAAACATCTATTGCATTTATATTGAACATGTTTACATTTATATTTGCACAGTTTGAAAAGGTTACTATAATAAGTATCTATATCAGTTCTATCCTTATCCACTGCTTGCTCCATCTGGAACTTAGGACTATCTCTCCCTTTTGTTCTGTATGAGAAACCCGCATAATGCAGACACCAGGTGGTGGTTCATGAAACCATCATTCTATATGCTGAGGTTGCCAGCCACGTATGACTTGGACATGCATTATCAATTTTTACATGGTAATAATGAAAAATATAGAACTTTACAATGTACAACTTACCCCAATTCCTTTGGGAATACAGACTGACTTCTGGCTCAGAGAAATAGTTAAAGCAACTTGATTAAGATACCTGTTACATGTGGTCTGGGGTATTACTTTGCAAATAGAATCCCACTTTGACTTAGTGTTCAGGTTTCTAGGATTCCGGGCTTTCCGTATTAATGAAGGTAAAGTTTTCATCGGATGTACGTCCACAAGATGCTCAAACACGTTGTGCGGTCCTTTAAGGTAGAATCCTGATCCTTGTCCTTATGCTGGCTTGTCTGGCTGTTTTCTTGAAGAGTTAAAATTCACAGTGCGGTAAACACTGTCGTAAATTTTTTACAGATAGGTCAGAAGATATTTATTGTCCCGTCTGAGCAGAGGTGATAGTGGTAAAATATGTGAGAATAAAGGTGTAAGAAATAGATTTTCACGAGGAAATAGTTTGAGAGGAAGATCAGTCTCTGGAAGGAGTAGTTTCTCTAGTCTAGCCTATCTATACGACTAGATTGTTATCTCAGACGACCTTTCTCTCCCTATATGAAATATAGGTTACACTACACACGCCCACGCACACACAATTATGTGACAACAATACGCACAAACGTGAAAAACTATGGATAAGTCGGTATGGGTCTGACCGACACACTAAGTTAAGTTTTGTTTAGTTTATTATCACTTAAACTTAACAACATCAAAACATAAATATCAAGTATAATCATGTTTACAGACATAGAAAAATAACCCAATACGTGCCTGTTACGAACAGATCTTTCTGAGGCAATATATATATATTTACCTGTCTTGATTGTACACTTTAATTTTGTAAGCCAAGGTGCATAACTCTTGATTTGAGGAGGTTACATTTTACAATTGTTGTTACCTTCTCTTGTGTCTAAACCTGACCGTCGGTTTATTATTAGACCCATGTCTGGTTGTTTCCTTATATGGATAGAATATGTCATCTGTTCTTGGAATGTTTGTAACCTGAGTTGAGGTTTATTCTCTGACCATATAAGGCTCGTTTTGGTCAAGTATCTTTGCTTGGTATGTGTCCAACATCGGCCCATTTGAGTTGAACTCAGGGGTCATGCGCTTCTGCGCATGTAAATTTATATTAGACAAACATAAAGGTATGTTTTCAGGCACTCGTAAGAAATAAAGAAGTAGAACACTTGGACAACAGAAAAACAACAGACGTGAGTGGCTTACCCAGGGTTCGAACCCCGTACCTTCCGTACGACAACTCCGCCTAGCTATCAAGCGAATCACACTGACCCCACGGCCAGCTAGGCATCCCCAAAAAAAGATGCTTTACTGGCTATTTATCAGTAAGAAACACAAGATAACACCGGAAGTATACAGTGGGCAACTCAGCCCCCTTAATGACGCAATCACTTCTGTTGTTCGCCTATTAACAGTATGTGTCAGTCCAAACAAGACAAAGACCTTGATACTGGGTCCAGTAAATAGTAGAAGACTAAAGGACAATAGTATAGAACAGTGGGTAGGTTTCTGGTATTGTATGAACATAAATAACACATAAGGAAGGGAAACCCGAGGCCTGTAAACAGTAAATTAATATTAGACAAACATAAAGGTATGTTTTCAGGCACTCGTAAGAAATAAAGAAGTAGAACACTTGGACAACAGAAAAACAACAGACGTGAGTGGCTTACCCAGGGTTCGAACCCCGTACCTTCCGTACGACAACTCCGCCTAGCTATCAAGCGAATCACACTGACCCTACGGCCAGCTAGGCATCCCCAAAAAAAGATGCTTTACTGGCTATTTATCAGTAAGAAACACAAGATAACACCGGAAGTATACAGTGGGCAACTCAGCCCCCTTAATGACGCAATCACTTCTGTTGTTCGCCTATTAACAGTATGTGTCAGTCCAAACAAGACAAAGACCTTGATACTGGGTCCAGTAAATAGTAGAAGACTAAAGGACAATAGTATAGAACAGTGGGTAGGTTTCTGGTATTGTATGAACATAAATAACACATAAGGAAGGGAAACCCGAGGCCTGTAAACAGTAAATTAATATTAGACAAACATAAAGGTATGTTTTCAGGCACTCGTAAGAAATAAAGAAGTAGAACACTTGGACAACAGAAAAACAACAGACGTGAGTGGCTTACCCAGGGTTCGAACCCCGTACCTTCCGTACGACAACTCCGCCTAGCTATCAAGCGAATCACACTGACCCCACGGCCAGCTAGGCATCCCCAAAAAAGATGCTTTAAAGAGACTTCCGTTCCAGGAGTCTTACAAGAGTTCTGATCAGAGTGAGACGCGTTTTCAGCGTCCGTGATCATTTGTCGGGGAATATGGATGTCCTCTCAAGTTGTTAGTTTATCTAAAGATGATTTTCCCTTTTGTGATTCTAAGCGCCTGGAGGCGTGTGAGTTGTTATTTCGGAAGAAAGGTAATTGCTCTTCTGATTATTATTTGTCGCCAGTTGTTATGATTGACATTTTGTAGGCTGCTTGCTAACTTTCCCACTGGGCGGGAAAGAGTCTACTGCCTTAAGAAGTTACAGCTCACGAATCACCCTGTCTTCTATGCATCGGGTTGGTGCATGCCCCAGGGGCTATCTGTTGGTTGAACTCTGTGCTCCGGCGGTATCACGTCAGTCAAGGTTTGACACCTTTGCTATTAAAGGAACTTAGAGGACATTGCCTGATGTACTCCAGAAGATATGTCTGTCTTGCTGGGGTCAGAAAGAGAGAGTTGGTTTACTCCCCTACATCTATATATCTCAGCTGTAGTAGAAAAGGATGATGGTTTCAGCACCTGATTATATCTACAGTCGTTTGCTGATGTATTTGATACCAATTATATTATTCACCATTGCTATGCTATATGTCGTCAAGATCGTACTGACTTTGTATATGCTGATGAACGTCTACTGTCCTGTGTCGTGAATAAATGCATGAAACGTCACCAGCTGTTACCATTACTGACTTTCCTCGTTGTGAGTCAAAGTGACGTCCTTGTGACCTGTGTACTGTAGTCCTGTGTGGATATTCATGTACTATCAACATATTAGACAACCTACCAGACACGAGACACCCTTCCATACAACCTTCAACATCCTCTGGTGTCTACAGAAGTATATTACCACCACACTTGGTGACTACCAAATATTACACCAACATTTTGTGGCCAATTCCACTTCTACATTTCTGGGTGGCCAATATTACTTTCAACATTTTTTGGTAAACAATAATCACCACTGCTACCCTGTGGTGGACTACAACAAATAAAACTTCAACAATTTGGTGGCCAGCTGGTTTCGTCTGGTAACCAGCACTTACGGGGTCCATAACCCATTCATCATTCGGAGGTCAAGTTTCGGTGAACTGTTCTCGCCTCATGCCTTCAAGATAACTAGGTCAGCATATTACACAGTTTCCCTGCAATCAACATTGTGACGTGTCATAGTAATATGTGTACTGTACTTGTAAGCTGAAAGTACCCGGCGCGACCTGATAGATTGCCGACATTGCAGTTTTCAACGTAAGAAGGTCAAGTGCCGATTCAATCGAGTAACTGCTTTAAGAAGGTCAAGTACCGATTGCATCAAGTTACTGCTTTACTATATCAGAAGGTCAAGTTCCGTGTGAGTCGTCGTTACAGTTTTGTGATGCAAGTCCAGATGTTTGATCAGCGTTGGATCATCTATCTTTAGAATGCTGATTACCACCTGTTCTTTGCCGTGTTGACGATAGGATTAACATAAGATGAGTGGCTATTTTGTTTGTGAACTGTGCCCTTATGTTGTGTTAACTGAGCCTTCTATGTTTTCATATCCTTTTTGTTATATGTTTATATGTTACATGTTACTTTGTTTATATGTTATTTGTATATTTATATGTGTTTATATTTCAGCGGGATTCAGGTTGGGCGGTGACTCCTTTAGAATATACCACATGAAAGAGGTTTTCTATTGAGAGCGTTTTCTTTAGGGAATATGCAAATTTCCCATAGCGAAATTTGCTAGCGACAATAGTTGCTATATTTGTTTAGTTGTGACGAGGTGTGCTTTTTTCTTCGTCGTTTTTTGTAATATTTTTTCTGTTCTTTAGTTTTGAATTGATTTGTTTGTATTTGTTCGCCTCCTCTTTTCTATCATTCAGTTCTATACATCCTTTTTGTTTATACACTGTGACGTCATTTGTTTTGTTTGATTTTTTTCGCAGTTATCATCACATGCTCTGTGATATTATTTTTCTTTAGTTTTTCTTGTTGATATAGTTGATTTCTGCGAATGTTTTCATATTGTCTTTTATGATTGTCCTTTGTCTATATTGTTTGTTGACATACGCTATTAATAGATATATTTAGTCACGTACTATTGATAGACATATTTGGTCATGCACTATTAGCTGTGTAGTGCACTTATGATAAAGAATCGACTGGTGGTGTTATTATAATACAGTTGATTATACAAGTTCTTTTGCAAAAGACTTGTCTCCCACAGATATTGGGATCATATAATGTGATTATACAAGTGCTTTATTTAAGACTTGTTACCATTAAGGTTAGAATAAGATAATTTATTATTTCAGGTTTTGGACTCATATTATTAGACATTATGTCTACACTTGAGTACTTTATTGAGCAAGGGAAATCCCTTGGCAAGACTGGTGATAAGTTGGAAGAATATGCGACTACTCAATATGACAAGGCATTAAAGTCGGAAGAAAAGAGAATGGAAATAGAAGCTGAACAAAATAAAGCAGAAGCTGAGAATTTAAAATTGCAGATGCAGGTGGAGGAAAGGAGATTCCAGATGGAAATGGAAAAACAAAAAAGAGTAGCTGAGGCTGAGGAGAAAAAGTTAGAAAGAGAGGCTGAAAATAAAAGATTAGAAAGAGAGGCTGAAAATAAAAGACTAGAAAAAGAGGCTGAAAATAAAAGACTAGAAAAAGAGGCTGAAAATAAAAGACTAGAAATAGAGGCTGAAGAGAGGAAATTACAAAGAAAGGCTGAAGAGAGAAAAGAAAAAGCAAAAATGGAGCACGAAGAAAAACTCTTAGCTTTGGAGTTAGAGAAGTTAAAGTTGATGAACATGGGTAATGCTAATGATGCAAATAAGGTGTCATCTTCTGATAAGTCTAATGCTAGTACTTTCAAGATTAAGCTACCAGCTTTCAATGCTTCCAGTGACGATATAACGTTCTATCTGGACAGATTTGAATGGTCATGTAAAACACATAATATAGATAGATCACTATATGTTGATCAATTGTCGAATATACTTAAAGGTGAAGCTTTGAGCATGCTAAGCATGGTAGATGAGCCTGACAAGAACAATTATGAGGTTGTAAGGGCGGCCTTATTAAAGAAATACTAACTTAACGAAGACGGCTATCGTCTTCAATTTAAAAATATGTTGCCAGAAACTGGGGTAGAATTCTCTGAATTTATTGCAAAAATACGTCTCACGTTTTCACGTTGGGTTGATTTGTCTAAGACAGAACATACATTTGAAGCACTTATGGACTTACTACTTAGAGACAAAGGTATGTCTTCTGTCAATGAGTCTTTTCTTGCTTTTCCTTCATGAGCGTAAGCCTAAAAACATAAAAGAAATGGAAGAATATTGTTGCCAGTATGTCACTGCGCACCCTCATGTAACCATTAGCAACTCTAAAGTGAAAGAAGGTTTGCCAGTTGCTTCGGCAGCCCCATATGGCCCAAACTTCTTCCGTAAATTTCAGGGTACTCAACAAAATTTTGACAAGAAAAGTAACCATAATTATGCTCAGAATCAGGGCAATCAATCACATAGCGGTTCTTCTTCGAAGAACTGGAGACGGGCTGATAGTCCTCGTTATTCTGTACCCAATAATTATAGACATTTTAGAAGAGGTTATAATAATAGAGGTTGTCAAAACTATTCTTCGCGGAGACCTCAATACCAAACTCATAGATGTTCTCATCAATATGGAAATGATAATGATAACTATGGAAACTGGGATTCAAAACAGGATAACAGTTACAATAGAGAATACAATGATAATTTCAGAGGTAATAATAGTCGAGGTAGATCTCAACACAAAAAAAGAGATATCAGCAAGCAAACGCTGTACAGCAAGAATCTCAAGGAGCCTGTATACAGGTTGATGATAATAAAAACTCTAGCGCTGTCTCATGTTCTGCCTTTGACTTTGGGAGAGCAAATGAATGCCCCCAATGCTCTACTTTGTTCGAACCGACTACTGTAACTACCTTGAGCTGTGGTCACTGTTACCAACAGATTACTGGGGACAATGAAGATAGAGATGTATGTATATAGGAAGATATTTATTTGTTTGTATACTTGTTATGTTTGGAAATATTTGGTAATAATATTTTGAGTCTGAGATTAGAACTCTAGTCAAAGGGCGAATACTAATTTTTTGCTTCGAGTGAAAGTAAATATATAGTCGCCCCACTTGAATATAGTTGAAAGGTTAACATTAGCGCATGCCCAATAAGACGATTAGTCGTCGTTGGCGCTTCCGTGATGACGGACGGATCTTGAAGGCTGTCGGACATATGAGAGTCCGAAGTTTTTGGTCATTGTGATTGATTCTGGGGAAGAGAGGAGTTTTCTCTCAGTATACTATGATGGTCGATACTTCTCCCAGAATATATATGTTAGTGTGCTAGTTACTAGTTGATGACGCCCAATTTATATTATGATTGAGTAATTGGCCGCCAAATGACGCGTGCACCATGAGGTGAGTGATGGTGTCCGTGGTCTGGTTTTGTGAAGTGTGCAGATGTGTTCAGTCAACAATGATCATACAAAAATAACAGGGCAATCCACATTAGGACGTCAGTAAACTCACGACGTATAAAGTCAATGATTCTTGTAACAGCCGATGACGTTTTTCTTCATTATTTATTGTGGACGCCACAGTGACAAAATGGTTACGCGAATATGTAGGCACATCAAACAGTCATTATCACAGCAACATTCAATACAGCAATGGACGGTAGACAGCATTACAATGATGAGTCAGATGCATGTTATATTTCATAGTGCTGTAAATGTAGTCAGGTGAAAAACTCCATCCTTTTCTATAACAGCCAGGAGATAACCAGATGTATGAGATCAGTTCACTCTCCTTAGTCTGACTTCAGCAAGACAGACACGTCTGCCGAAGTATAAATAATGTCCTCAAAAATATCCTCTAGATAATAAAGGTTTTCCAAACCTAGTTCATTTAACAAAGTAGCAAGTAATGGTCCTTGGGACATGCATCAACCGATGCAGTACAATACAGCGACATGTGAGCTGGGAAAACATCTCGTGACGACGACTTTCGAAGACAGGCTATGAATCGAAATCGCTCACGACCCAAAATCGATAGAGTTAATGAAAAGTTAATTTACCTTGCCTTCAGGAAATACACAGAAATATCACGCCTCCCGACATGTGGGAAACACTAGAGGTATTATCTCGAATAAACGAAATATCCATTAAGAGGACTACACATCCCTGACAGAACAAAAAATAGCGGAGATCACCTCTTCAACGAGGCATCTCTTTCGCCATTCCAAATCGCTCACTCCACTAGTGGTGGGCGGAAACCGATCGACCAAGAAGCAAGACAAGTCATGCGCAGTCCAGCGCAAAATGACCACAGCTCAGAACTTAAGACGCAAGACCTTTACTACGAACCAGCGTAAGAATGATTACCAAAAGGATAACCCAACAGGTTGCCAACCGCTGAGAAAACGGCCTAGCATAGCAAACTTAACTGCATTCAATACCAACGCGGGGAGACAAATGCTTACCGAGAAAAGTGACTATAAATTTCAAGCAGTTGTTGCCCTTGCGTTATAAAATAGATATTGTAATAAAACGATGTTGCGAGAATTTATCACGCAACATATCACCACCTCCTCCCGATAAAAAAAAAATGTGGAACATATTTTTTTTTAAATATCAAAGAGCATGCGATAAGCGGCTCAAAACGCACGAATTATGCGCTGATAATTAATTAAATTGCCTAACATGAGGCTAAATATAGAGTGTCTGGTGAGGATATACCTCAACAGAAAAATAAATATGTCTCAAAAAATATTCACATCGGGGAGGTGTCACCAACACACATCACGTTAGCATGTAAACACAATATACGTATGCAAGTTACCATAATCATCATTAAACAGCATACTCTAATATTGTCTTTAAAAATGGATGTACAAATCTGATAGGAAAATTTAAATAGTACATTCTTTGACATGTAATGACATAAGTACATAGTAAAGTTAAACTACATGACGATCCAGGACATATGCTCTGGTATTCCGAGGGTAAGTACACAATCTAGAACTCGTCATGCTTGATAATAGTAAGGTAAGTCCTCAGCTCAACAATGACATTCTGAGAAAGTACAAGCAATATAATGCTAATTAATAACTAATATGCTTCATAAGGTACAATACATTATTAATAATTGTGGCTGTTTAGTAAACTAACGGCCCTTATATTAACTACTCAGTCCTCCTCTATCATCTTAAAAAACGAACAGAAGAAGATGACAACAAAGCACGATAGTGTGTACATATAAAGTAAGTACAGATGTGCTAATCTATTGTAGAAATATAGGTGTGTTATGACTCTGTAATATATGGAAATATAGGACAGAAGTATTAGTTGGAGTCATGTGGGCATCTAGACAAAATGTCAGCCATCACATTATCCGCACCACGGATAGCTCGTACCGTGAAGTGAAAAGGTTGAAGAGCTATAGCATATCGAGTGGATCTCGAACTCTTCAAATTCTTAGTCTGAATAGCTGTAAGAGCTTTCTGATCAGTCTCTAGAATGAAATGTGCGCCCAGGAGGAATCTTTGTAGTTTTAGAATTGACCAAACCATCGCTAACAACTCACGGTCTAAAACCGAGTAGTTCCTCTCTGCCGCATTTAGTTTTCTAGAAATGTACATAACAGGATGCAGAGTATTTGCATATTCTTGCATCAGTGCTGCTCCAATCCCAGTGGATGAAGCATCACTCCGAAGAACAAAAGTCCTATCAAGAGTAGGTAATCTTAAGATGGGAGGAGAAGAAAATATATTCTTGATTTGGTCTAGTGAAGATTGGCATTCTTCAGACCAACGGACCAGATTAGGCGAACCTTTCTTCAACAATGTTGAGAGAGGTGCCATGATCGAAGATAAATTTGGAATAAATCTCCCATAAAATTGAATTAAACCTAAGAGACTCCTAACTTGTTTCTTCGTTTTAGGAACAGAGATGTTCAGTATTTTGGAAGTATTGTGGTCTTCTGTCTTCAAGAGACCATGACCAACACGATGACCCAGGAAAGAGATTTCACCAAAACCAACAAAAGCTTTAGAAGGTTTTGCTGTCAAATTATTCTCACGTAGAGTGGACAGTAAGTCATATAACCCTAAATAGTGATCTTCCCAGGTATCACTGAAGAGACAGATGTCATCTAAGTATGCGATGACATCCGAACGATGTGACAGAATTCGACGCATCATGCGAACGAAAGTGGCAGGGGCGTTCATGAGACCAAAAGGCATAACATTCCATTGAAATAGACCCCTAGGTGTAGAAAAAGCAGTAAGAGGTTTGGCATGCTCTGCTAAAGGCACTTGCCAATAACCTTTAGACAAGTCAAGTTTAGTGAAGAATCTAGAATTAGAAAGTCTAATCAGTAGATCTTCTAACAAAGGCATCGGTTCAGCATCGAACTTTGTGACCTGATTCAATTTGCGATAATCAACGCAAATTCGTATGTTCTTATCCTTCTTCCGGACAATAACCATGGAAGAAGAATATGGTGAAGTCGATGGTTCAATTATATTTAATTGAATCATTTCATCCAATTCCTTTTCCACTTGCGACTGAAAGTGTATAGGAATAGGATACGGCCTAACCCTAATTGGATTATTGTCGGTAAGAATTATGTCATGTTCTATGACATCTGTGTGTCCAGGAATGTCAGTGAGAACATCCTGAAATGTTTGTAACATCGACGAGACTTGTCGATGTTCGTCACCAGAAAGATTAGGAGAAACAGAAACGTTTTTCCAAGATTCCGTGGAATGTAATGGAACCACTGGAAGGGGAAGGTTGACATCAGAGAAGGTAGCTTCCTCATCCTGTATGACAGACAGGGATGAATAATGACCGTGAGGTGCAGGAGCATCATCCGTTGCCTGGAAAATAGGCAGCAAATAGTCCGGACGTTCGTGAAATTCCGAAAGCATGTTTATGTGGAAAGTTTTATGCTTTCCATCAATATCGACCACATAGTCAACATCGGAAATCCGAGAGACTATTGCATACGGACCTTTCCATGCAATAAGAAGTCTATTTTCCCTACTGGGGAGTAGGACGAATGCTTTGTCACCTGGACAAAGTTGTCGTAGACATCTATTCTTGTTAGCAAACTGCCTTGCCTTCTCTTTAGCAATTTCTGATGAAGCAGTTGCTAGCTTACATGCCTCAATGATCTTTTGTCTAAGAGCAATGACATACTCATATGAGGATTGAGTTTCATCGCTAATATCATCGGCAGTGATGAGATCGTGTAATAAAGACATAGGGCCGCGTGGACGCGCGCCAAAGACAAGTTCGAAGGGAGAAAATCCTGTGTGTTCATTAGGGACTTCTCTATAGGCAAAGAGAGCCGCGGGTAAAACCCTGTCCCAATCTTGAGGATGATCTTCAGTTATCTTACCAAGCAAAGTCTTGAGCGTTCTATTCAGACGCTCAACTAACCCATTAGACATAGGATGGTAGATACTACTGAGAGATCGTTCAATATGTAAGGTAGACATTACCTGTGACATAGTGTCAGATATGAGTTGAGTGCCATGGTCTGACAATATTTCTCTGGGGAACCCCAAGCGAGAAAATATCAACCAAAGAGCATCTGCGATATCTGTAGTAGATATGCTCTTAAGAGGAATAGCCTCTGGCCAACGTGTGCACATATCGACACATGTAAGGATAAACTGATGTCCTCTGGCCGACTTGACCTTAAAAGGGCCAATAATATCTATGGCCATTTTCTGAAACGGCCGAATAGGAATGTCAGCAGCCTGGATAGGCGCAGCATGTCGTGGTCCTCTAGATTTGACCTCCTGACATACCTTGCATGATCGGCAGTAAATACGAATGTCCTTATTGACAAAAGGCCAAAAGAAAGCCGCAAGGACTCTCGACTTCGTACGGGCAAAACCCATATGTCCAGCACATTGCGAGTCATGAGCATGTTGTAATATTTGCACTCTCATGCTCTTGGGAACAAGAATTTGCGAATGTGCCGACGTAGTCGAATCTTGTACCATACGTACAAGTACGCCGTTTCTCATTGCAATCCAAGATTTTCTATTTGTATCCTGATTCGGATCACCTTTCTTCGCAAGAACGAAGAATTTTTTTAAAGAAGGATCTTCTTCTTGCAATTTTATGAAAGAGTCACGAGTGATTACTAAGTGACTATCTTGGCTATCAACTTCATTATCACTATTCAGTGAAGTTTCGGGTGTTTGTAGAGCTTGTGCTCTTGTAACTACTGCATTTGTAGCTTGCATGTTATTATCTTCCCAAGCAGCAATCTGCTGTGGGGTACACTCCCTAACTCCGTGAATACGACCAATAATAAGGTCCGCAATAGGATTAGGTAAGAGACAAGCATGCACATCTCCAGTAAAGAAAGGAGTGGCAATGCGAATTACAGCAGTAGGATATTTTTCTAGAGTGCCGCCAAATGTGACACATTTAATAACCCTTCCTGTAGCACAAGATGGATCTACAAGCGATTGTCTAACACCAATAGTGGTGCATCCGGAATCGAAAAGTAGTGAGACCGGAGTATCATTAACAAGACCCTTATGTAGAATTAAAGAACCCCTCCCGTCATGCGCAACAGCAGCAGGAAGAGCGGGAAGTGGGTGACCACAACTCAAAGTAGTTATGGTACCCGGTTCGAATAAAGTACTGCATTGGGGGCATTTGTTTGCTCTCTCAAAGTCAAAAGCAGAACCAGTGACAGCGTCAAAGTTTTTACTATCAACAACATGATTACAGGCTCCCTCAGTTTCCTGTTGTACAGCATTAGCCTGCTGATATCTCTTTTTTTTGTGTTGAGATCTACCCCGACTATTATTACCTCTGAAGTTATCAGAGTTATTATTATCTCTGCAGTTATTATTGTCTCTATTGTAATTGTTATCCTGGTTCGAATACCAGTTTCCACGATTACTATCATGTTCACATTGATGCGAACATCTATTTGTTTGGTTTTGAGGTCTTCGGCAGGAATAACCTCTATTACCATATCCTCTTTTGAAATGCCTATAATTATTAGGGTGATAGTAACGAGTACTATCAGGTTGTCTCCAATTCTTCGAAGAAGAATCACCATGAAATTGATTTCCATGATTTTGACAGAAATTACCGCTACTCTTTCTATCAAAATTTTGTTGGGATCTACGAGCAAAGTTTTGACCATACGGAGCTGCCGAAGCAACTGGTAAACCTTCTTTCACCTTAGAGTTACCCATGGTTATGTGTGGGTGCGCAGTTACGTATTGGCAACAGAAATCTTCCATTTCTTTTATTGTTTTAGGTTTACGTTCATGAAGGAAAGCAAGGAAAGACTCATTGACAGACGACATGACTTTGTCTCTAAGTATTAAGTCCATAAGTCCTTCATAAGTTTTTTCCGTCTTAGATAGTTCAACCCATCGTGAGAAAGTAATGCGTATTCTTGCAATAAACTCGGAGAATTCAACTCCATTTTCAGGTAACATGTTTTTAAATTGTAGACGATAGCCGTCTTCGTTAAGCTGATATTTCTTTAACAAAGCGGCCCTGACAACCTCATAATTGTTCTTGTCAGGTTCATCCACCATATTTAATATACTTAGAGCTTTACCTGTCAGTATCCCTGATAACTGATAAACATATTTTGCTTTGTCTATGTTATGAGCTGTACATGCTTGTTCAAATCTGTCCAGATAGAACATTATGTCATCACTGGAAGGACTAAATGTTGGTAACTTAATCTTAAAAGTATCATTATTAGCCTTACCAGAAGATGAACCCTTGTTTGAATCATTACCATTACTCATGTTCGTCAATTTCAATTTTTCCAACTCTAAAGCTAAGACCTTTTCTTCATGTTCCATTTTTGCTTTCTCTTTCCTCTCATCAGACTCTCTCTGTAATCTTCTTTCCTCAGCCTGAGCCTCTATTTGAAGTCTTTCAGCTTCTTTTTCAAGTCTTTTATTCTCAGCTTCTTTTTCAAGTCTTTTATTCTCAGCTTCTTTTTCAAGTCTTTTATTTTCAGCCTCTAGCTGGAGTTTTCTTTCCTCAGCTTCTGATTCCCTTTTTTGTTTTTCCATTTCCATTTGGAATCTTTTTTCATCCACCTGCATCTGCAGTTTCTTTTGTTCAGCTTCCATTGCTTTATCATATCGAGCAGTTGCAAATTCTTCTAACTTATCACCAGTCTTCCCAAGCAATTTACCCTGCTCAATAAAGTGCTCAAATGTAGACATGTTGTCTAACATATGAGTCCAAAACCTGAAATAATTAACTAATTTATTTCAAACCTAAGTGTAACAAGTCTTAATTAAGCACTTGTATATTCACATCACATTATATTATCCCAGTCTCTGTGGGAAACAAGTCTCCAATCAAAGAACTTGTATATGAAATATCAACACTCAATTCTTGATCATAAGTGCACTTCTCATTCAATAGTGCACGACACTATTCATCATTCATTTATCATCAGTGTAGTAGTAACAGTGCATTAGCATAGCCCATTAACTAATTACTATAACTGTAAACAATGACTATGTAAACACATGCAGAATGTAAACATTGAAAATGTAAACAATGCAAACAATGTAAACAATAACAATGTAAACAATAACAAAGATCAGCAACAATACAAAAACGTTCGCAGAAATCAACTAAAAATAAAGCAGAAATTAATGAAATATCACAAAAAATGTGACGATATCTGCGATAGAATTAAACAAAATACATGACACCACAGTGTATAAACAAAAATGTTGTATGAAACTAAATTATAGACAAGAGTAGGCTAACAAATACAAACAAATCAAAACAAAACTAAAGAATGCGAAATAATAACGAAAACAATATTAAAACATGTCATCACAGCTAACATAAATAGCAACAGAAGTCGCTTAGCAAATTCCAGTATCGGAAATTTGCTAACCCTACAGAAAACGCTCACAATAGACGACCTCTATGACGTGGCATAATCTAACGGAGACACCACCCAACCGAGAACCCGCTGAAATATAAACATATAAATATACGAATAACATATAACATATAGAATGAGATGATACACAGAAGACTCAGCAGAAGTATAAGGGCACAGTTTACATACAAACAGGCCACTTAACTTATAGGCTTCCAATCGTAGAACAGCAGAAAAAACGGATGTCAATCAACGTCCTAAAGAGCGAAGCTCCAACGATGATGGCACATCTGAACTGCTTCCACTGCTAACACGATGGTACAAGAGCTTCTGAAATACTGTGTGTTGAGTTGTTTCGGCACTTGACCTTCTAATCCAAAAGTAAGTTGATGGAAATCGGTACTTGGCCTTCTTCAGAAAACAACCCGTTTCAACCGGCACTTGACCTTCACAAAAAACGACAGCACTGGAACCTTGACAGCAGCAACTTGCTTGACTTGCGTAAAAGATAACAGCAGTCCGAGTTATCCGGCAACATGTAACAACGCCGGGTACTGTCAAATTCTTGTTTCCGTCAAAACATTGAAATTTTGACTTTTACCGGGCAACGCCGAGTACTTTGAAAATTTTGAAGATGTTGACTGTATTGAAGAATGTTAATTTCTTGAAGGATGCTGATGAATTCTTGTTGAAAATGAAGTGGGTAAGGGACCCCGTGTTTGCTGGTACCAGATCAAACCAGCTTATGGCCACCAAATGATGACGCCCAATTTATATTATGATTGATATTGAAATGATGATGATGAGTGATGGTGTCCGTGGTCTGGTTTTGTGAAGTGTGCAGATGTGTTCAGTCAACAATGATCATACAAAAATAACAGGGCAATCCACATAGGACGTCAGTAAACTCACGACGTATAAAGTCAATGATTCTTGTAACAGCCGATGACGTTTTTCTTCATTATTTATTGTGGACGCCACAGTGACAAAATGGTTACGCGAATATGTAGGCACATCAAACAGTCATTATCACAGCAACATTCAATACAGCAATGGACGGTAGACAGCATTACAATGATGAGTCAGATGCATGTTATATTTCATAGTGCTGTAAATGTAGTCAGGTGAAAAACTCCATCCTTTTCTATAACAGCCAGGAGATAACCAGATGTATGAGATCAGTTCACTCTCCTTAATCTGACTTCAGCAAGACAGGCACGTCTGCTGAAGTATAAATAATGTCCTCAAAAATATCCTCTAGATAACAAAGGTTTTCCAAACCTAGTTCATATAACAAAGTAGCAAGTAATGGTCCTTGGGACATGCATCAACCGATGCGATACAATACAGCAACACGTGAGCTGGGAAAACATCTCGTGACGACGACTTTCGAAGACAGGCTATGAATCAAAAATCGCTCACGACCAAAAATCGATAGAGTTAATGAAAAGTTAATTTACCTTGCCTTCAGGAAATACACAGAAATATTACGCCTCCTCGGCATGTGGAAATACACTAGAGGTATTATCTCGAATAAACGAAATATCCATTAAGAGGACTTCACATTCCTGACAGAACAAAAAATAGCGGAGATCCCCTCTTCAGCGAGGCATCCCCCTAGCTATTCAAAATCGCTCACTGACTGGTGGGCGGAAATCGATCGACCAAGAAGCAAGACCAGTCATGCGCAGTCCAGCGCAAAATGACCACAGCTCAGAACTTAAGACGCAAGGACCTTTACTACGAACCAGCGTAAGAATGATTACCTTAAAAGGATAACCCAACAGGTTGCCAACCGTTTTCTGAGAAAACGGCCTAGCATAGCAAACTTAACTGCATTCAATACCAACGCGAGGAGACAACTGCTCACCGAGAAAAGTGACTATAAATTTCAAGCAGTTGTTGCCCTTGCGTTACAAAATATATATTGTAATAAAACGATGTTGCGAGAATTTCTCACGCAACACTAGTATTTCCTGAACTTAAGGTAAAGAAGAAACATTTTCTAAAACTTTACCTAGGCCTAACGACGCCATAGATGTTATATCATCTATCTATATATTTGATGGATCGTATGTAGACGATTCCTGTACTAGCAGCACTATGAGTGGACATATGTAACATTCCATATGGGTATGGAAAACCCAAAGACATTAGATGAGCAAATGAACGGAACTTTCATTTGTAGTGAGGATATCTTTTGGATGAACACCGCTCACTGGGACCGGCGCCATTTTGAATCCCACTGTTGGTCTGCTTGAATTGTCAATCGGAGAACGGAGATATCTTATTACCTGATGGCGATACCAGGACCTACATTGTACTGAAGTCTACTCTTTGTTATTTGAGATTGTCAACCTTAAAAGAAAGACCCTGTTGAAGCTAAAGCCTAAAAGACTTAGCCTGAAAGACGTAGTCAGCAGAGGGTCTGTAAGGGAGCATTGTGATGACCATTATTATTGTT
The DNA here is from genome assembly GCA_024509875.1 of Oreohelix idahoensis. Taxonomy (NCBI): domain Eukaryota; kingdom Metazoa; phylum Mollusca; class Gastropoda; order Stylommatophora; family Oreohelicidae; genus Oreohelix; species Oreohelix idahoensis. The sequence continues at coordinate 207,031 of JAMPIV010014141.1, forward strand.
AACTCAAACTGATGCGACTAGTCAGTGGAGGTATGAGACGATAGACTATCATAACTATATATTTGCTCCTATCGTCCGATTATATGTACATGCTATGAGATTGCCAAATTGCTGTTGCCACCCATTTGTCAAGTATCCAATGATTTGTTGTGTCAACCTGTTCCAATGACTGTCAACCGTGCTGTCAGAGTGTGTATCATTAAACTGTCTAAAACGTCTGCAGTAGTTCCAGTTATCATTGACTTCCAGCCGTGAGGGTATGAGTGCATTATTACCAACTTGTCAACTCTACAGAACCATTTATGCATTCGCGTGTTGACACTCATACTAACACTCATTGTCAACAATACATTCTTGTCGGGGCCTCATTACGTTCCGGGACAAGGTGACCTATATGACCAACACTGTGCCGGGTTTGAGTTGACCACTTAATCTCATCAAGCCCTTATTAACGTGGTGACCTAAAAAAGAGCAGTGAGAGTTTACACGTTATCGACGTGGTGACCTGAAAAAGGATCTTTATCAACGTGGTAGGCCAGCTTTCTGGGTCAACCTGCACAGTGGACATTTTGAGAAGTCAGCTACTGGGACCAGACCGTATCCTGTGGCCTGTTACGACACACATGAACACCAGCGGTACAACTCTACAGTCGATGTCAGCATGATCTGTCCTGTCAGCGTATACGGTATCTAGGTCAGCGTTTGTTGACATTTCTGATAGAACAGACAGCGTTACACAGCATTTTTGTTTACAAGAATTAACTGTGTTAGCAAGAAGTGCTATGGAACTGAGAGGTCTTACACGTCAACGGTGGATCTTCTTGTGTTCTGCTACATATTGTTGGACTTTGTAATAGTTTAAGACAGAAATATGATTTATTAAAGTGGCAGTTTATTTTGATTGGAAACTGACCCATAATACGGTACTATTATAACTGAGCCTTCTATCTGCAACACATTACATTGCATTTATATGACATATATGTATTTATGTTTAATGTTTACATGTTATAGTGTTGTGTATATGTCTGTGGGCGGTTGGTGAGGTGACTAATATAGGGTATACCAAGTCATATAGGTCCTATATTAGTGTTCTGTAGGGGGCAATTTTCTTAATTGAAAATTTGCATTCAACATCTGTTGCTATTTTTTGTTAGCTGTGAAGACTGTGCTTATCGTTGTTTTTGTGATATTTTTTCTGTTCTTTAGTTTTGTTTTGGTTTGTTTGTATTTGTAGGTCTCATCTTTCCTATAATTCAGTTCTATACAACTTTATATTTATACACTGTGGCGTTATTTGTTTTGTTTATTACGGCGCAGATTTCATCACAGGCTCTGTGATTATTTTCTTCTGTTTTTCTATTTAACTTATTTGATTTCTGCGAATGTTTTCGTATTGTCTTTCTTGATTGTCTTTTGTTTATGTTGTTGGTTGACATATACTATAAAATATACTTGATCATACACTACTAGCTGTGTAGTGAACGTCTTTCTTGATTGTCTTTTGTTTATGTTGTTGGTTGACATATACTATAAAATATACTTGATCATACACTACTAGCTGTGTAGTGAACTTATTAGAAAGAATCAACTGATGATTAATTGCTGTTATTAGAGGTACACAGTTGATTATACAAGACCTTATTTAAAGACTTGTTTCCCACAGAGATTGGGATAACGGGAGCTGATTATTACATTTATTTGGAGATAGATTTCATTATTTCTATTTCAGGTATCTAGTCACATATTAGTATACATTATGTCGACTTTAGATTACTTTATTGAGCAAGGGAAATCCCTATGCAAGACTGGAGATAAGTTGGAAGAGTACGCTACCAGTCTATATGAAAAAACACAAAAATTGGAAATTGATAAACTGAAAGCTGAGACTGAGCAAAAGAACTTGCAGATGCAGGTGGAGGAAAGAAGATTCCAGATGGAAGAAAAAAGGTTAGAAAGAGAAGCAGCAGTTGAACAAAAAAGATTAGAAAGAGAAGCAGAAGCTGAACAAAAGAGATTAGACAGAGAAGCTGAAGCCGAGGAGAGAAAAGCAAAAAGGGAACATGAGGAAAAACTGTTAGCATTTGAGTTAGAAAAATTAAAATTGACAAATATGGGTATTGCTAATCAGTCAAATGGTAATAGTGGTAAACCCTTTACTTACAAGGTCAAGGTACTAGCGTTCAATCCTTCCAGTGATGACATAACATTCTGGCTGGATAGATTTGAACGCTCTTGTCGAGCTCATAATGTGGATAAATCACAATATGCTAACCAGTTATCAGAAAATTTGAAAGGTGATTCTCTGACTAGTTTAAGTTTGGTTGAAGAGACTGACAAGGATAATTATGATGTTATTAGGGCAGCTTTATTAAAAAAATATCAATTAAAAGAGGAAGGTTACCGTCTTTTGTTTAAGAAAATGGTACCTGAATCAGGGGTAGAATTCTCAGAATTCATTGCAAGGACACGTCTTACATTTAATCGTTGGATTGAGCTGTCCAAAACAGAAAAGACATATGAAGCCCTTATGGACTTGTTGCTCAGAGACAAGATTATGTCAAGTGTAAATAAACCATTCCTTGAATTCCTACATGAGCGTAAACCCAAGACACTAAAAGAAATGGAAGAATATTGTACCCGATACGTCACGGCACATCCGGACGTAGCTTTTAGCAATGCTAATGTTAAGGAAGGTATGCCAGTTGCTTCAGCAACACCATACAACCCTAATTACTCACACAAATTTCAGGGACCACAAAACAAGTTTGATAAAAAGGGTAACCATAATAGTTATCAAAACCAAGGTAACCAATCATTTCAGGGTTCTTCTGCGAAGAACTGGAGACGAGCCGACAGTCCTCGATACAGGGGTGGTCATAATTATAGGAATTTCCGCAGAGGAAGTCATTATAGGAACTATCCAAGTCATCCATCATGGAGACAACAAGACCATAGCTATAGAGATACTCATTATAATGAATATGATAATGGTAACCATAAGAACTATGACTCAAACCTAAATAGGGGTTACAATAGAGGAAATAATAATGATTACAGAGGCAATAATAATCGAGGTAGATCACAATACAAAAAACATAAATCACATTATCATGCAAACTCTGCACAGCAAGAGTCACATGAAGCCTATAAACAGACTAAAGATAATAATGACGCTAATAATATGGCATGTTCCGCTTTTGATTTTGGGAGAGCATCTCAGTGCCCCCAATGCAAAACATTATTTGAACCAACTATGGTGTCCACTTTAAGTTGTGGCCATCCTCTTCCCGCTCTTCCTGCGTCAGTCGCGCATGATGGAAGAGGTTCTCTTGTCTTACATAAAGGTTTAGTAAATGACAATCCAGTCTCAGTTCTTTTTGATTCTGGATGCACCACAATTGGTGTTAGGCAATCACTTGTAGATCCTTCTCGTGCCACCGGAAAAGTAGTCAAATGTGTGACGTTTGGCGGCACCTTAAAGAAATACTCTACTGCTATCATTAAGATTGCTACTCCTTTCTTTACAGGAGATGTACACGCATGTCTTCTGCCGAATCCGATCGCTGATCTTATCATCGGTCGTATTCACGGAGTCAAAGAATGCACTCCACAACAAATTTCCGTTTGGGAAAAACAAAATATGCAAACTGCTAATGCTGTAGTCACTAGAGCTCAAGCTCTTAATATGCCTCAAACTTCATCTATTGAAGATAATATGGTGCATAACCAAGATGATCCCTTGGTAATTTCTCGTGACTCGTTTATAAAACAGCAAGAAGATGATCCGACTCTAAAGAAATTCTTCACGCTTGCAACAAAAGGTGATCCGAATAAAGATACAAAGCGTAAATCTTGGATTACAATGAGGAATGGCGTACTTGTACGTATGGTGCAAGACTCCGCTAAGTCAAGTCATTCTCAGATTCTTGTTCCCAAGAATTTGAGAGTTAAAATTTTGCAGCACGCTCACGACTCTCAGTGTGCTGAACATATGGGTTTTTCCCGTACTAAGTCAAGAGTTCTTGCGGCTTTCTTTTGGCCTTTTGTGAACAAGGACATACGGATTTATTGTCGATCTTGTAAAGTATGTCAAGAGGTCAAATCCAAAGGTCCACGCCATGCTGCACCTATTCAGGCTGCAGACATCCCTATTCGACCATTTCAGAAAATGGCGATAGACATCATTGGTCCATTTAAGATCAAATCTGCTAGAGGACATCACTTTATCTTGACGTGTGTTGATATGTGCACACGTTGGCCAGAGGCTATTCCTCTGAAGAGCATTACTACTGCTGACATTGCAGATGCTCTTTGGCTTATATTTTCTCGTCTGGGATTCCCCGGAGAGATATTATCAGACCATGGCACCCAACTAATATCAGATACCATGTCTCAAGTAATGTCTACTCTGCAGATAGAGAGATCTTTGAGTAGTATCTATCATCCTATGTCCAATGGGATGGTCGAACGGCTAAATAGAACACTCAAAAACTTACTAGGGAAGATAACTGAGGATCATCCTCAAGATTGGAACAGGGTTTTACCCGCGGCCCTCTTCGCTTACAGAGAGGTCCCCAATGAACATACAGGATTTTCTCCCTTTGAACTTGTCTTTGGCGTTCGACCGCGCGGCCCTATGTCTTTACTTCATGATCGCATAACCGCTGATAATATTACCGATGACACAAAATCTTCTTACGAATATGTCATCGCGCTGAGACAAAAGATTATCGAAGCATGCAAATTGGCAACTTCTTCTTCTGAATTTGCTAAACAGAAGGCAAGACAATTTGCCAATAAGAAAAAAACCTTACGACAACTTTGTCCTGGTGACAAAGCATTTGTTTTACTACCTTGTAGGGAAAACAGACTTTTTATTTCTTGGAAAGGTCCGTACGATATAATCTCGAAAATTTCCGATGTTGACTACATTATTGATATTGATGGAAAGCATAAAACTTTCCACATCAATATGCTTACGGAATTCCATGAACGTCCAGATTATTTACAGCCTATTTTCCAGGCAACGGACGATTCTCCAGTCCAACATGGTCATTACTCATCACTGTCCGTAATACAGGATGAGGAAACAAGTTTTTCGGATGTTAATCTTCCGCTTCCGATGATTCCACTTCATTCTAGTGAATCATGGAAAAATGTTACTGTTTCTCCTGATTTATCTCTAGGAGAACAGCGACAAGTTTCGGTTATGTTACAAACATTTCAGGATGTCCTTACTGACATTCCTGGACAAACTCATGTCATTGAACATGACATTATTCTAACTGACCATAATCCTATTAGAGTCAGACCTTATCCTATTCCTATACATTTTCAAGCACAGGTTGAGAAGGAGTTGGATGAGATGATAGATTTTAAAATAATTGAACCATCCACTTCTGCATATTCTTCGCCGATGGTTATTGTTCGAAAAAAAGACAATAACATACGTCTTTGCGTTGACTATCGCAAATTGAATCAAGTTACGAAGTTTGATGCTGAACCTATGCCTTTACTAGAAGAGCTACTTACTAGGCTTTCTAAATCTCATTTTTTCACTAAACTAGATTTGTCTAAAGGATATTGGCAAGTTCCTTTATCTGAACGCGCCAAACCAATTACTGCTTTTTCTACACCTAGAGGCCTTTTTCAATGGAATTTCATGCCTTTCGGCCTTATGAACGCACCAGCTACATTCGTACGCATGATGCGTCGAATCCTATCTTATCGGTCAGATGTCATTGCGTACCTAGACGACATCTGTCTTTTCAGCGATACTTGGGAAGATCACTATTCAGGGTTAGTTGAATTACTATCTACTCTACGCGAGTATAACCTGACAGCGAAACCCTCTAAAGCCTGCATTGGTTTTAGCGAAATTTCTTTCCTAGGCCATCGAGTCGGTCATGGTTTCCTAAAGACAGAGGACCATAATATAACTAAGATACTTAACATCTCTATTCCTAAGACTAAAAAGCAAGTGCGAAGTCTCTTAGGTCTTATTCAATTTTATGGAAGATTCATTCCGAATCTATCCTCTATCATGGCACCTCTTTCTACACTACTAAAGAAAGGGTCGCCTAATATGGTCCACTGGTCACAGGAATGCCAATCCTCTTTGGATAAGATTAAAAATTTGTTTTAAACACCACCGATTTTAGTGTTACCTACTACAGATAAGACATTTGTTCTTCGTAGTGACGCTTCATCCACTGGGATTGGAGCGGCACTAATGCAAGAGTACTCTGGAACTCTGCATCCTGTAATGTATATCTCCAGAAAACTTAATGCTGCAGAAAGGAATTATTCGGTTTTAGACCGTGAACTATTGGCTATGGTATGGTCAATTCTCAAACTACAAAGATTCCTTCTAGGCGCACATTTCATAGTAGAAACCGACCAGAAAGCTCTTACAGCTATACAGAGTAAGAATTTGAAGAGCTCGAGGTCTACTCGATATGCAATTGCTCTTCAACCTTTTCATTTCTCAGTACGAGCTATCCGTGGATCAGATAATGTGATGGCATACATTTTGTCTAGATGCCCACATGATTCCACCTAACTGTTAGGTCTTGGATTTCTTAACACATCTAAGTCTATAACAGTTCTTTCTCTATATCAAGACAGATACACATTGTAATTTGTAATATAGTGATTGTATCACTACTATCACTACGCTCATTGATATATATTCACCGCTGTTCTTTGATGATTTTTCTTCTTTGTCAATCATGTACTTATAGTGCTTAAATATGAAATTGTTATATGTATTGTGTTGTTACCAGCATTGTGGTATACGTTGGTGGCACCTCCCTGGAAATATTTATACTTAAGAGAAATGCTTTCTCTGAGATGTTAAGATATATTCTCACGAGTCGATCTATGGCTTTACCTTAATTTGACATTATAAATTACTCTTATTAGTCATCTGCGCATTATTCGTGCGTTGTGAGCCTATTGTATGTTGCTCTCAGATGAAAAAAAAAATTTTTCATTTTTTTCCCCGGGGGTTGCGGTAGTCTGTTACCAACAGATTACTGGGGACAATGAAGATAGAGATGTATATATATAGGAAGATATTTATTTGTTTGTATACTTGTTATGTTTGGAAATATTTGGTAATAATATTTTGAGTCTGAGATTAGAACTCTAGTCAAAGGGCGAATACTCATTTTTTGCTTCGAGTGAAAGTAAATATATAGTCGCCCCACTTGAATATAGTTGAAAGGTTAACATTAGCGCATGCCCAATGAGACGATTAGTCGTCGTTGGCGCTTCCGTGATGACGGACGGATCTTGAAGGCTGTCGGACATATGAGAGTCCGAAGTTTTTGGTCATTGTGATTGATTCTGGGGAAGAGAGGAGTTTTCTCTCAGTATACTATGATGGTCGATACTTCTCCCAGAATATATATGTTAGTGTGCTAGTTACTAGTATTTCCTGAACTTAAGGTAAAGAAGAAATATTTTCTAAAACTTTACCTAGGCCTAACGACGCCATAGATGTTATATCATCTATCTATATATTTGATGGATCGTATGTAGACGATTCCTGTACTAGCAGCACTATGAGTGGACATATGTAACATTCCATATGGGTATGGAAAACCCAAAGACATTAGATGAGCAAATGAACGGAACTTTCATTTGTAGTGAGGATATCTTTTGGATGAACACCGCTCACTGGGACCGGCGCCATTTTGAATCCCACTGTTGGTCTGCTTGAATTGTCAATCGGAGAACGGAGATATCTTATTACCTGATGGCGATACCAGGACCTACATTGTATTGAAGTCTACTCTTTGTTATTTGAGATTGTCAACCTTAAAAGAAAGACCCTGTTGAAGCTAAAGCCTAAAAGACTTAGCCTGAAAGACGTAGTCAGCAGAGGGTCTGTAAGGGAGCATTGTGATGACCATTATTATTGTTAACTCAAACTGATGCGACTAGTCAGTAGAGGTATGAGACGATAGACTATCATAACTATATATTTGCTCCTATCGTCCGATTATATGTACATGCTATGAGATTGCCAAATTGCTGTTGCCACCCATTTGTCAAGTATCCAATGATTTGTTGTGTCAACCTGTTCCAATGACTGTCAACCGTGCTGTCAGAGTGTGTATCATTAAACTGTCTAAAACGTCTGCAGTAGTTCCAGTTATCATTGACTTCCAGCCGTGAGGGTATGAGTGCATTATTACCAACTTGTCAACTCTACAGAACCATTTATGCATTCGCGTGTTGACACTCATACTAACACTCATTGTCAACAATACATTCTTGTCGGGGCCTCATTACGTTCCGGGACAAGGTGACCTATATGACCAACACTGTGCCGGGTTTGAGTTGACCACTTAATCTCATCAAGCCCTTATTACCGTGGTGACCTAAAAAAGAGCAGTGAGAGTTTACACATTACCAACGTGGTGACCTGAAAAAGGAGCTTTATCAGTCACCCTCTTCCCGCTCTTCCTGCTGCAGTTGTGCATGACGGGAGAGGATCTCTTATCCTACATAAAGGTCTAGTAAATAATAATCCAGTCTCAGTCCTTTTTGATTCTCGATGCCCTACTATCGGAGTTAAGCAATCTCTTGTAGATCCATCCTGTGCCACAGGAAAAGTGATCAAATGTGTCACATTTGATGGCACTTTGGAAAAGTATCCTACTGCCATAATTCACATTGCTACTCCCTTTTTACGGGAGATGTGCACGCGTGTCTTCTACCAAATCCTATGGCGGATCTTATTATCGGTCGTATTCACGGAGTTAGGGAATGTACTCCGCAGCAAATTGCTGCTTGGGAAGAACAAAATATTCAAGCTACCAATGCTGTGGTCACAAGAGCACAGGCTCGTCAGATACCTCAAACTTCATTAACTGATAATAATGAAGTACATAGCCAAGACAGTCACTTGGTTATTTCACGTGACTCATTTATAAAATTGCAAGAAGAAGATCCTTCTTTAAAAAAATTCTTCATTCTAGCAAAAAAAAGGTGATCCAAATCAGAATACAAATCGAAAATATTGGATTACTATGAAGAACGGCGTACTTGTGCGTAAGGTACAAGACTTGACGGCGTCTGCACATTCACAAATTCTTGTGCCTAAGAGTATGAGATTACAGATATTGCAACATGCTCATGACTCGCAATGTGCTGGACATATGGGTTTTCCCGTACAAAGTCGAGAGTTCTTGCGGCTTTCTTTTGGCCATTTGTGAGCAAGGACATACGTATTTACTGCCGATCTTGCAAAATATGTCAAGAGGTCAAATCTAGAGGACCACGACATGCAGCGCCTATCCAGGCTGCAGACATTCCTATTCGGCCGTTTCAGAAAATGGCAATAGATATTATTGGTCCTTTTAGGATCAAGTCGGCCAGAGGACATCAGTTTATCCTTACATGTGTCGACATGTGCACACGTTGGCCAGAGGCTATCCCTCTTAAGAGCATCTCCACTGCCGATATTGCAGACGCTCTTTGGCTGATATTTTCTCGTTTGGGATTCCCCAGAGAAATATTGTCAGACCATGGTACTCAACTTATATCAGACACTATGTCGCAGGTAATGTCGACTCTGCATATTAAAATGTCTCTCAGCAGTATTTATCACCCCATGTCGAATGGGTTAGTTGAGCGTTTGAATAGAACACTCAAGACTTTACTTGGGAAGATAACTGAGGATCATCCTCAGGATTGGGACAGGGTTTTACCCGCGGCTCTCTTTGCTTATAGAGAGGTGTCCAATGAACACACAGGGTTTTCTCCTTTTAAACTTGTCTTCGGCGCTCGACCGCGCGGCCCTATGTCTTTGCTCCACGATCTTATCACTGCTGATAATATTAGCGATGACACACAATCTTCATATGAGTATGTCATTGCTCTGAGGCAAAAGATCATCGAGGCATGCAAACTAGCAACTTCTTCTTCTGAATTTGCTAAAGAAAAGGCAAGGCAATTTGCAAATAAGAATAGATGTCTACGAAAACTTTGTCCAGGTGACAAAGCACTCGTTCTACTCCCTTCTAGGGAGAACAGACTTCTTATTGCATGGAAAGGTCCGTATACGATAGTCTCAAAAATTTCCGATGTCGACTATGTTGTCGATATTGATGGAAAGCATAATACTTTCCATATAAATATGCTCACGGAATTTCTTGAACGACCGGACTATTTGAAGCCTATTTTCCAGGCGACGGACGATTCTCCAGTACCTCATGGTCATTACTCATCCCTGTCGGTTATACAGGATGATGAAACTTCTTTTTCAGATGTCAATCTTCCTCTTCATGTGATCCCACTTCATTCTACGGAATCTTGAAAAAACGTTACTGTTTCTCCTACTCTTTCCGCTGAGGAACACCGACAAGTCTCTTCGATGATACAAACGTTTCAGGATGTCCTTACTGACATTCCTGGACACACACATGTCACTGAACATGACATAATACTTACTGACCATAATCCTATTAGAGTCAGACCCTATCCTATACCTATCCATTTTCAATCACAAGTCGAAAAAGAATTGGATGAAATGATACAATTGAAAATAATTGAACCATCCACTTCAGCATACTCTTCGTCCATGGTAATTGTTCGAAAGAAAGACAATAACATACGCCTTTGCGTTGATTAGGAGCCGCGGTAGCATAGTGGTTAGTGCACTGGCTTCCTAGCGCTGTGGTCTATGGTTCGATCCCCAGATGAGGCGGAAAAATTTTTAGGCCACAAACGGCTCCTGGGTCGACCCAGCCCCAAATGGGTACCAGAGCTACTCTGGGAAGGTTAAGGCGGCCGGCGTGATGCCGACCACATCACCCCTCGTGTGCCGACGGTCAAGATAATATGGGCCTAACACCATATTCCCAATATGCCTCAATGGGCGTGTAACGGGTTCCTTTACCTTTACCTTTACCTTTGCGTTGATTATCGCAAATTGAACCAAGTTACGAAGTTCGATGCTGAACCTATGCCTTCATTAGAAGAGCTACTAAACAAACTTTCTAATTCTAGATTCTTTACCAAACTCGACTTATCGAAAGGTTATTGGCAAGTTCCTTTAACCGAACGTGCCAAACCTATTACTGCTTTTTCTACACCCAGGGGTTTATTTCAATGGAATTTCATGCCTTTCGGCCTTATAAACGCCCCTGCTACGTTCGTACGCATGATGCGTCGAATTCTCTCATATCGTACAGATGTCATAGCATACTTAAACGATATCTGTCTCTACAGTGATCCCTGGGAAGATCACTATTTGGGTTTATACGAATTGCTGTCTACTCTTCGTGAGTATAATTTGACTGCAAAACCCTCTAAAGCCTTTATAGGATTTAGTGAAATTTCTTTCCTTGGTCACCGGGTTGGTCATAGTCTGTTAAAGACAGAGGACCACAATATTTCCAAAATACTAAACATTTCTGCTCCTAAGACGAAAAAACAAGTACGTAGTCTCTTAGGTTTGATACAATTTTACGGACGATTCATTCCGAATCTGTCCTCCATTATGGCACCTCTTTCAACCTTGTTGAAGAAAGGATCGCCTAATCTGATCCGCTGGTATCAAGAATGCCAATCCTCATTGGACCAGATTAAAACTTTATTTTCATCTCCACCTATCTTAAGGTTACCTACTATTGAGAAGACTTTTGTTCTTCGAAGTGACGCCTCATCCACTGGGATTGGGGCAGCACTAATGCAGGAGTATTCAGATACTTTGCATCCGGTGATGTATATCTATAGGAAACTAAATGCGGCAGAGAGGAATTACTCGGTTTTAGACCGTGAATTGTTGGGTATGGTTTGGTCAATTCTCAAGTTACAAAGATTCCTTCTGGGCGCGCATTTCATTGTGGAAACCGACCAGAAAGCTCTTACTGCTATTCAGAGTAAAAACTTGAAGAGCTCGAGATCCACTCGCTATGCCATTGCTCTTCAACTATTTCATTTCACGGTACGAGCTATCCGAGGTTCGGATAATGTGATGGCAGACATTTTGTCCAGATGCCCACATGATTCCACTTGACTTTTCTGTCCTATATTTCCTGATAGACGTCGAGATTTATAACAGGTCTCTACTATAATTATATATCAGCACATCTATTCTCACTTTATGAGAATTTATAACATTGTACTGTATGATTCCCTTTTTTCTGTTACCGATTTTGGTATAACTGAAGAAGGCTTGGTTAGCAATATAATGGCCAAAAGTTCTAATGGCCACAATTTATATTCATGAATGTATTTTGATTACTGTATTAGAAAATCTAACATTTATCATATAGAATTGTGTTATTTATATGTTCGCAGCAAATCATTGATGTGTGCGAGATGCTGTAAATTGTGTCTACCATGACGTAGTAGGAAGTACTTACTTACCTTTGGAACAACTCTGTAGATGTGCCCACGTTGTCTATGACCTGGTCTGCTGGGATCATCGACTTAGTTAATATTATGTATACAGCATTATGGCATAATATTATTACATGTTTACATAATGTAATGTTTGGCTGTTAAATGATTATATCTCTATAATGCGGTATATTATGATATGACACCGCTGCTTTGATGACATTCTATTGTTTAATCCTATGATAATATATTTAATGTCAGAAAAATTTGTATGTATATAATTTTGATTACATTATTATGTTGCCAGCATTGTGGTGTATGTTGGTTTCACCTCCCTGGAATATGTGTATACTTACGGAAATACTTTCTCTAAGGATTTGAGATATAGTCTCACCTGACGCTCCATGCGTCGAGCTAGCCTCACATTAGGCATTATATTTTTGGTGATACGTTTATCCGTGCATCATTCGTGCGTTAGGAGCCTGTTTGATCTTGCTCTTGGATTTTTTTTTTAAAGTTTCATTTTTTTTCCCGGGGGTGCGGTAGTCTGTTACGCACAGATCTTTCTGAGGCAATACATATATTTACCTGTCTTGATTGTACACTTTAATTTTGTAAGCCAAGGTGCATAACTCTTGATTTGCGGAGGTTACATTTTACAATTGTTGTTACCTTCTCTTGTGTCTTAACCTGACCATCGGTTTATTATTAGACCCATGTCTGGTTGTTTCCTTATATGGCTAGAATATGTCATCTGTTCTTGGAATGTTTGTAACCTGAGTTGAGGTTTATTCTCTGACCATATAAGGCTCGTTTTGGTCAAGTATCTTTGCTTGGTATGTGTCCAACATCGGCCCATTTGAGTTGAACTCAGGGGTCAAGCGCTTCTGCGCATGTGTCGAATTTAAAGTTGCTCGAAAGAGACTTCCGTTCCAGGAGTCTTACAAGAGTTCTGATCAGAGTGAGACGCGTTTTCAGCGTCCGTGATCATTTGTCGGGGAATATGGATGTCCTCTCGAGTTGTTAGTTTATCTAAAGATGATTTTCCCCTTTGTGATTCTAAGCGCCTGGAGGCGTGTGAGTTGTGGTGATTATTTCAGAAGAAAGGTAATTGCTCTTCTGATTATTATTTGTCGCCAGTTGTTATGAATAACATTTTGTAGGCTGCTTGCTAACTTTCCCACTGGGCGGGAAAGAGTCTACTGCCTTAAGAAGTTACAGCTCACGAATCACCCTGTCTTCTATGCATCGGGTTGGTGCATGCCCCAAGGGCTATCTGTTGGTTGAACTCTGTGCTCCGGCGGTATCACGTCAGTCACGGTTTGACACCTTTGCTATTAAAGGAACTTAGAGGACATTGCCTGATGTACTCCAGAAGATATGTCTGTCTTGCTGGGGTCAGAAAGGGAGAGTTGGTTTACTCCCCTACATCTATATATCTCAGCTGTAGTAGAAAAGGATGATGGTTTCAGCACCTGATTATATCTACAGTCGTTTGCTGATGTATTTGATACCAATTATATTATTCACCATTGCTATGCTATATGTCGTCAAGATCGTACTGACTTTGTATATGCTGATGAACGTCTACTGTCCTGTGTCGTGAATAAATGCATGAAACGTCACCAGCTGTTACCATTACTGACTTTCCTCGTTGTGAGTCAAAGTGACGTCCTTGTGACCTGTGTACTGTAGTCCTGTGTGGACCTTCATGTACTATCAACACATCAGACAACCTACCAGACACGAGACACCCTTCCATACAACCTTCAACATCCTCTGGTGTCTACAGAAGTATATTACCACCACACTTGGTGACTACCAAATATTACACCAACATTTTGTGGCCAATTCCACTTCTACATTTCTGGGTGGCCAATATTACTTTCAACATTTTTTGGTGAACAATAATCACCACTGCTACCCTGTGGTGGACTACAACAAATAATACTTCAACCGTGCCCTCTCCCCTGTTGAGAAAAGATCCCAAAAGAAGTTAATAACCCCGAAGGTCAAAGATTAACACTAGGGTATAGAGAATAAACTACTTAAGCTATCCAGTAAATTCTCAGGTTAGCGAAATAGAAAGAAAAAAAGTGAGTACAATGATTGTAACAAAGGAAAATATTTTCTCTCTCTCTCTTTCTCTCTCTCTCTCTCTCTCTCCGTGTGAGAATAAATAGATTAACTATGGAAGAAGAGAGAAAGGAAGGGCAGAATGTTAGACGGGCCTGCGTGACCAATTCTAAACCCTTTGAAAATAAAGTTCGTTCGTTCGTTCGTTCTATCTATCTATCTATCTATCTATCTATCTATCTATCTATCTATCTATCTATCTATCTATCTATCTATCTATCTATCTATCTATCTATCTATCCATCCATCTATCTATCTATCTATCTATCTATCTATCTATCTATCTATCTATCTCTGATAATGTTTGTACTTTTCAACATATGTTATGTCATGCTTATAAGTAATTAATGTTAATATGAGTGTGCTATATTATTATTTTACTTTACAACGTTGAATTCCTTGAATTTGATATGTAAAATGCATATGAGAATAAATGAATTCAGTATGAAAGGTGAGAGAAAGGAAGGGCAGAATGTCAGACGGGCCTGCGTGCCCAATTCTCAACCCTTTGAAAATAAAGTTCGTTCGTTCGTTCGTTCGTTCGTTCTCTCTCTCTCTCTCTCTCTCTCTCTCTCTCTCTCTCTGTGTCACTCACTCTGTCATCTGTGGAAACAAACAATCTTGCTTACCTAATAACTGGTGTAGGTATCCCTTGAAAAATTACAATAGTATGTACCAATAGGGTCAGGTGGGTTTGCCAAATCTGGCTCCAGACCAGTCTTGATGTCAAATAATAATTTCCAGGTGGTCGCCAAAGTTGGTGGATTAATTTTTCCTGGATGAGCCCTGTATCACCGCATACAGTTATTGACGCAAAACGTTCTCGGAGGCGTTCACAGTTATAACAAAAGAGAAAAATAGTTCCTGTATTGTCTAGTCTCTGGGTGCTAATACAACTGTTACGTTTAAAAAAACTGATGATGATAAATTCTATCGGCTTTTCTCTGGGGCGAGTACCGATTATGAAACAGTACATACTCCTGGATAAAATTCACTTGGGTAACGACAAACTTGTTAACCATTCACTGACGTCAGACTCGTGTGCTGTGCCGTATATTGAAGAAATAAGGGCTCATTTTATGCCAGGCAGTTAGCTTTTAAAGGATGGATGGCCACTTATTAACGAACCTTCCCTGGATGTCTTTTTTTCGACATGAGTAAGCACAGAAATAAACAGTGGGAAACCTGAGGCGTGTGAAGAGAAATCATAAACTAAAATAGGAATGTGGCAGCCACTGGTAAAAAAAAAACACTAAATGAAGGACGGCACTAGACAACAGAAAACTAACAGAAGTAATAGGTTCACATGGGAATCGAACCAGCGATCATCCAAACGATGCCATCCCTTTGCCGTGGGAGTGAATCGCGAAAGAAAACTCTGCTAACAGTGGCACCCCCAAAAAATATCTTGTTGGCAGTTGTTATTCGCACAACACTATACACAACTATGGAATACATGTAGGGGCGTACTTAATTTATTTGGCACCCAGGGCGGATACATCCTTTGTCGCCCCCTAACCCCAGAAATCACATAAAAACACTGTTTGGTTCCAAATAGATTTTTAAACAATACAGTATTGTCATAATAGTGTTCGATGGCACCACTTCTCTCCTGGTTGTCATTCGGGGCGGACCTCCCCCTCGCACCCCGCTTAGTACGGACCCGTAAACAACCCAGACTTATTATAGACTTTACGTTATTTACAGGTCTTATATGTTAGTGTCTACCACATACAGACTTTTCGTTTATTGTTTAATTCTTTAACGACTTGCTTGGTTGGTTGCATATGTCCTGTTCTTCACTTCCCTTTTACGCACTATATGAGCCACTGTCTTTATCCTTCAGCTGCGTTTGGAGCATATGTCTTCAACCAATTGACGCCAACCGTCTCGGCCTGTGCTATCCATTCAACCATGTCTTCTCTATTCTTTTGTATGTCTATTTTCGATTCAATTTTCCATGCGTTTTGAGCACCTTTTATTTTATTTACCTTGTCAATTTAAGAGCAAGTACTGATCTGCAATATTATCACCTGGTTACCTGGTTGCCCTATCCGACGACAAAGAATTTCCCTCACCCCTCGCTTCACTGATGTTTGTCGCTTTCTGCCCATCAGTTCAACATTATGGATTTTGTCATACCATTTTAATTCTTCAATCCAAAAGCCGCTCCCAGACTTGTTGACGTTTCGCCCTGTGAATCGTCGTAAGCTAATTAGACAGGTCAGCGGATAATACGTTTATCACCTAAGTCGTCTAGCCACCTTTCATCATCACTCCTCAGAACAATACGACGCTGCAGGAACAGAAAGAAAGCCATTTTGTTTGTCTGAGCTGCCGGCAATCCGTATCTGTCCGTCTGGCTGATGCACGAAAACACAGGTGATAATACTTAATCGTTTCCTCTGGCCCATCTTTGTATCAATATTACCGATAATCTATCTGGGGAGACAATATTGTGGGAAAGCATCTAGACAGGAAATAAGATTTGTTTGTGAGTTTCCATAAAGATGCAATCGGAAGTATTACTTCCTTATTAGAAAGAGGTCACGCGTTGGAATGTTATAATTTAAAATTTTAAAACACGTGGCGGATATTATGATCTAACACCCCGACCCATATAGTTCTAAAGAACTTACCATTGGCTTGATTTGAGGGCCGGAAAAGACTTTAACTTTCATTGGCAAGTTGGTCTAAAAGTACAATCTGGGACTTGACCTGAGAAATGGAAATATAATCTAGTGAAATCGGAGTCACAAATCAGACTGCATCGCCACGTCAAGCTAGCAATTCACCAGAGCCAGAGAGAGAGACATCCGACTAAGAATTTCAAAATTATAAGTGACAGATCGAAGTATTTGGGCAACTTTGAAACTTTGAAGTAAACCCGCATTTTTAAATACAAAGACTGGAAACTAAAAGAACCAGGATAAAGCATTTGGGCAACTTTGAAACTTAAAAGTAAACCCGCATTTTTTAAATACAAAGGCTTGAGACCTAATGAATCAGATCACCCGTCATAAGAGGAATGCTACAATTTCCAGACCAAGTGATTCGAAAGCATCTAACCTAAGATGCTGTGTCCATTCTTACTGTGCCAGGAGATTGTGTTCCCAAAAGTTACTTTAGGTTCGTGGTACAAAGCT
This sequence comes from Oreohelix idahoensis, assembly GCA_024509875.1. Lineage (NCBI taxonomy): Eukaryota > Metazoa > Mollusca > Gastropoda > Stylommatophora > Oreohelicidae > Oreohelix > Oreohelix idahoensis. The sequence goes on from JAMPIV010014141.1 coordinate 224,676, forward strand.
GAAAAACGAAAGTTTCTACGCCACTAGTGTGAGTTAAGAACAGGGATTCAACGCTTACCTCCTACATTGGACGAGTGTGTGAAGAAGTGCCATCATCACAAAAGAATTGACGAAACCACAGCTGAAGGACTCATTTATACCAGCTATGTTCTCGTAAAAGGAACCAGCAAAAGGACAGTTGTTTTTTTTAAATCCTCACCCAAGTCTCAGTGAAGACAATTTTATTTACATCTAAAATTCACCATAATTTTATCGCTATTTTAACCTGCTAAGACTAATTGATTATTAAAGTTGTTACATGTTACTTTAAAACTAAACACTCATTGTTGATTCCGTTTTTATAGGTATGAAAGCTAATGTACGAGCAAGACTTTTTAATATATAAACATCTAGACATATATTTACATCTATAGGGCAAATACTTATAAAAGAAATTCGCTGGATTTACACCATTTGAACGGGCTAAAACCATTGCTTAATTCTTCACAAAAGGCGACAGATCATATATAAGTTAATAGTGTTCTGCCCTAAGCAGCATTGTTTTTGACTTCTGAAAACATCTTGCGAACACTACCTTGAGATAGAAGCGTCATTATCCTTCTATCTACAACTCTGCCAAGAGTAATCTTGTGCGAAGGTAGACACCTTTGAAGACCAATATTATATACTCTTGAGTGTTGACCACTGGTGGACCACTACTGCAGAGCTAAGGGGATGCAATCCGTGACAATGTATTTAAAATTGCAAACCTGCGATTATTACACGGTGATAATTTTATACGGATTTACTTATTAATAAAGAAAGTGACGTCATGTTGATATGTTGGAAATGCAGACGCGAACTTTGAAGCAGAAGTGAGGTGATCGTCTGCAAGGAGAGATGCGGCCTGTGTTTGAATGTGAGCGGACGTATATGTATTGAGCTCTTGCAGTACACTGTGTTTTTTCTGCATCATTCCATCACCAGGACATCAATATACTTAGTTGAGGTGTCCCTGGTTTATTAGATGCAAGAAATGTATGCCTATTCATAAAGATGTCCAGTGGACTAGGAATAATAAAGTTTGTATGATTGCCATTGTCCAGCGTTTGATAGTGAACGGACTGGACTACTACTAATTACTGTATTTGCCTTTTGGCGAGAACTGACTTCATGGAGCTTTGTGTAAAGTAAAATAAACTGCATATTTGTGAAAGTGTGAAGGAGGTGTTTGTCAGCTCACTGCAGTTATGCTGATTCTTGTTGTGTGACTACCCCTAGAGTCTACTTTGGCCACGGAGACCTCCTCCGGAATATTTATAATAAACGACACGCATCAGAAATTGGTGGCCTCAAGCCGGGATCTGAAACGTATTATGTGGAACTGTTTCCAGTATACTCAAGTAATTTTTCAAGTCTGAGGACTAATGTTTCAAGAGGAGGAGATTTTTTCAAGTGAAGAAAATGTTCAAGATGGCGGTGCTGATCGGCTGCAAGTTTGCATCCTAAATATAACCTTAGTCGCTGCATTTGGATTGAATCGTTGTTTCCTTGAGGCAGAAGTTGGACCCAGGAGGATTTTTTCTGAAATACAGATAAGTACATTTATTGATTCACGCAGCTTGAGTTTTGAAGAATCTCATTTGACAGGGTTCTTTTTTTATATGTTTTATGTATATCTGTATTTACATGTTTGTGTGTTAGGCTTGTTGGTTGGCGAGGGAACCATGAATTCACAATACCAATCCTATGGTCGTGAATTCTTGGTAGTTCTATAGGGTTTGGTGCATGGTTTTCTCAGATAGTGGGGCCGGCATTACAAAACTGTCTCTTTACTGCTACAACTGAGCTTACTATAACCATTGCTATTAGCTGTTTTGCCCTGTTTATTTGTAAATTTGTATTTGTTATCATGTTCATTGTATTTTATTTGGTTTATTCTTCATTATTGTTTGTGAGAATTATGTACCTTATCTTGCTATCATGCATTTACTAGATGTATAATATGGTTTGAAATTGTGCTTGTATTGTCATAAGTGTGGTAGAGCCAATTTTTTTTCATTTTTCTACAGTTTATAAATTTCTGCCTTGGTTTATTCATTAATATTTTCTTGGGATTGCTCTTTCTACTGTTCTCCTGTAATCAGGTTTGTATTTCTATTTTTTTGCTCCTACTATACCATCTTTATTTAATGCAGTTGATTGATATTGAGTGGTGAAATAATCGTTGCTGAGATTGCTCACATATTAAAAATATATATTAATTATAGTATTGTTGGACAATTTGGAGTCACAATAATAGTGAATTATGACTACCTTGGACTATTTTGTTAAGTTTGGAAAGGAATGTGGATTGGAGGGAGAAGCTCTAAAAAACTTTGCTATCACTGAGCGTGAAAAGGAAGTGAACAAATTAGACGACATAGCACGGGTGGATATAGCCTTCTGCAGGGAACAGTTGGATTTCAAAAAAAAAATTGAGGAATTATGAGAAACAAGTGGCAGTCCTGAAACAGGATAATCTGAAACTTCTTCATCCTTGTGGTTGCCAGAAACAGGAGCTAGAGGATGAGGTAAGCCCATTACGAAAATTAGTAAACAACGAAAAGAGTGTCAGTGGTAAACTTGATCAGCTTAATACAGCTTTAAAGATAGGGGTATGATTTCCGAGAGGTTGAAGAATGCTGGACTCAGGTGTCCAATACGTCTAGGGTTATTATTCTACTGTCCACTCAGCAGAGTTCAGTGAAATGTAAGGCACAGTTTTAAACAGTATAAAACTCAGTAATGCCTGTTTGACGTTTTCACAATGAAGATTTTAATCACAATACTTGGCTCCTTAATAATTGCATCGACGAATAAGACAATGGCACTCATTAGCCAGTCTATACGTAAGTCTAAGGTCTGTAGACTATCAGAACACTGTCAGAGTCATCTTGCTGAATTTATTATATATTATAATATTCTTTCTTTCCACATCCTTTCAGCGCTGACATGTCCTTATGAATTATGATCAGACTAGGCTCTATCACTTAGACTACCTAGCTGAAATACACATATAAACTCAGTACTTAAAGTACATATTCAGGAGCACTTAAGAAACACAGCCTTTTCCCACGGAGACACAAATCCAAAGAGGACGCTAACTAGATCGTAAGTTCGACCGTAGCCCGCGAAACCACGTCTGCTAAGAAATCTGCAGACAATGTGACGTACTTCCTGTGTTATCGTAGAAACGATTTGTAAATAGGAAGTCAGCTCAACAAACCAAATTTGAGAGCGACCAATAATGGTGTTATGAATTTAGTCATAACAAGACTGTTATGCACAAGTGGCTCAGATTCAAGAACTGACATCTGAGGTTTCTCTTTTGAGATTAAAGGTTGATATGAAAGAGGTGACAGACCGGGACATGAAATGTTCTTGGCGTCAGTTGGAGAGTAAAGCGGCAGCTCTTGAACTTGAAAATCAAGAACTCAGATGCCTTCAAAATCAACAGGAAAATTTGACTCATGATAAGTTGGCTACCTTTGAGACATTACTCTTTGAGGAGAAGAGTAAAAATGCAAACCTTGAACAAGTAAATAAGAGGCAGAGTGAAGGAATTTCACTCAAGGATTTGGAAATTTCTAAGTTAAGAAAAAGGGTTGATGGTTTGCTGGATATTGTGTTACACAAGAATATATTGTCACACATTAGTTATGAAAAACCTATTGTACAACATGCCAGTGGTATCAAATGTGATTCAAACAGGTCAGCACGACCTGAAAAAGTAATGATCTCATGTCGAGGCAGATACAACTTCCCTCGAAATCACTCTAATGGCAGTGTTTCCAGTCGAAACAATACTGCCTCCTCTGGGAGTAAGTCATGGAGACATGGTCACAGTGCATCTGATCTTAAAAATACAGATCAAGGGTGGCGCAAAATTTACTAATAAGAGTCTGATTGGTGCACGTAAATTTGATGGAAATGGTGGTACTAATTTACCTGGTCAGATTGAAACCATTAAATCTGAAAAAAATGTTTTACAGTACCTTATAAGCTGTCTTCTACGACATGCTCCAAACCTACAGGCTCGAATGGGGATAGGCATCATATTCAGTTCAATCAGTATGCTACATCATATAATACAGATACGACATCCACGAGAAAGATAAATGACAATGTTTCTCATTTGACTAAGGGTGCGTACCACTTATGGTGGTAATAGTGCATACTCACGCACCGTTCTAGTGCGAAATCTGCAACCCAGCACTACAAGGGGCGCACTGGGTGAATTTTTTCAATTCACTGCTGACGTAAAATTTTTACGTCTTTTGCCTATAAACAGTTTCAATGATAGGGAGGCAATTATTTATTTTTACTCAAATGTGGATGCACGCATGGTTGTCGATCTTGACAGCTGTGCTTGCTTTCGAGACCATTGTCTTGATGTACAATTGTTACATGATTCAGCACCACACATATTTTAATGCGTCCTTGTGCGCGGTTTTCTTTGATTATTCATTTTATTTCAGATCTTGACTATCTCACCTACTGGTTTCCTACGGTGTCGGATAGTATATCTTCATAAATTTTTCAACTTATTTTGCTTGGCATTATTTCAGTTTATATTTCAGGTATCTCCTGGAGAACAGGTTCAGAGGCTTCCTGTACTAATTATTCTTTTCCCAGGTTCGCAGTCTTTTAGGTCTTGTAGGATTCTACAGAAAATTTGTACCTAATGTTTCAGAAATTATTTCAGTTATGTCTTCGTTATTAAGAAAGAACTCTCCAAATAGGATTGTTTGGACGCATTCTTGTAATGAGTCATTAAATTTATTGAAATGTTATTTCTCCAAATCACCAATTTTAAAATTGCCTGATACTCGATTTCCTTTTATTCTTAGAGTCGACGCCTCTGGTTCAGGGATTGGCGGAATGCTTTTGCAGGAATGTGATGATTGTCTACATCCAATTCTGTATGTCAGTCGTAAATTAACACCTACAGAAAAGAAATACCCCATCGTTGAGAGGGAGATACGCACTGTGGTGTATTGTTTTGCAAAATTGCAACGCTATCTTATTGGTGCGAAATTCGTCTTGGAGACAGATCAGCGGGCCTTGTCCTATCTTAAAACTGCAAAATTTCGTAATGAGAAAGCTGCCAGAGCATCACTTGCACTCCAGCCCTATGACATTCGTGCCATCAAAGGCAGTCAGAACGTGGTCGCGGATGTGTTATCACGTTGCGTGAAAGACCCTCTGTCAGCTAACAACACTGCAAATGCAGGTATCATGTGAAGTGACAGCAAACCTATCAACTGACTTCTTTGCATGTTGACCAATAGACAGTGTACAATATTGTGATGTATAATGGACATATAGCCTACAGTAATCTGACAGCCTTTGTTTTCCTCGTTAGCGTTCTATGATTTGCTAGTAAAACCATGCATTTTTCTGCCTGTCTTACTCACCTTTAATCCACGCCTCTTTTCCTTGAACATAAACAAACGAAGTGTTTACCTACTTTCCGGACCTGCCCGTCAGAAACAGGTAGCGAATCAGCTTTTGTTTACCTCGTTTTCCCACGCCAGTATCTGTCAGGCATACGATCTTAGAAAACACGTGAAACAGTCGTAACGGCCTTTGAAGATTTCGGAAAGGGGAGCTAATGCTTTGAGGTCGAGTCGCGGGGCAAAATCTTCGAAGAACCACGTTAGACGTGAGAATTCTTCTGATGTCGATTGGCAACGCTGAGACAGAGCGACCGTAAAACCTTTTATCTGGGGAACTCTGTTCACGATTCTCTCGATTCACATAGTAATGTAAAAAGTAACATGTCTATCTATAGATCAGAGAGCCAATAATATATATAAACTTTGGTTTCTTAAACCCGCTATCAGTTGTCGCTCAGAATTTTGGATAGTCTAAGCACGTATTCTAGAACAATTGTGGAAGATGTGTTAATAGCATTTCGTTGGGATTGTTTCATTTCTGATTTGTGGTAATAGAAATTAGCATTTACGTGATTTAATGTGTTAAGTTTACCATTATAATTCACTGTGATTTTCTAGCGTTAAAACTAGTGAAATAAAATAACGCGTAGCTATTTTTTACCAGATGTGCAGTTATAATGTAGTTTCCATCACCCGCTTTCTCACACAATAAGAGACGGTTCTAGTTGACTGATTAAGTGCTAGGACGACTATAGTGACAGAATAGAATTCACGTTATATTTCATTTTGTGTATTTATTATAAGTGAATATTATCTAATATCATACGACTAAACAAACAGACGCCGACAATTTAATAGCTATTAACGACAGGCGATATTTTGTAAGTGCGCGTATGGACAATTAAATAATAATAGACATTGTACGCTGATTGTTAACGCGAGCCAGGGGCGGGGAGGGCGCATACCTTCACCCGACTTAGGCATGCCGTGCTAGCGCAAGCTGACCGGATAGGAATAGGCTAAAGACACCGTGTGCCTTTTAAATTTAATCGGGACTGATGGAGTGGATAAGGGATCGCCTTGTCCCCGTCTGTGTGCATACATGTAGATATATAGGATAGTAGCGTTTTTCCATAATGTTTCTTTATTCCTAAGCAGACCTGATCACAAGAGCAGCCAGCGGTTTTCTATTTTTGGTCCTCTTCTTCATTTACTGAATGGCTAATGTTGTCTCTTCTTGGCTTGCGCATCCCCAAGTTCATTGGTGAACATGATTGGCCAAAGATATACCAGAAACATTTAACGTGTAAATTTAACTGGACTTATAATTACCCAGATATTTTTTCAATTTTATCATCCCACATGGGTTGTGCAGAAATAATAACACTATCTGACTTTTGACAGTCGTATCAGCGGATTTATCCAGAAAGTTACGCTGTTTCATAATCGGCGCTCGCCATAGAGTCAGCCGATAGGATTTACCATCACTTATAAATTGTAACAGTTTTTAGCAACCAGATGTTTCCCAATACTGGAAGTATTTTTTCTCTGTTTACTGTGAACACAAGATCGCGGATTCTACACTAGCTACTCGAAGTGACATTTGTCGATCCAGGAATAAACCACCAAATTAGGCGTCCACCTTATAAATTCCATTTGTCGAAAGTGGACTGGGGCCAATTTGGAAGATAAAAACACTGGCAATTATTATATTCAGGATAATTGTATTTTCCAAGGGAATATCACCAAGATTAGGTAAGGAATGATTGAGTGGCCACGTATGACAGAGAGAGAGAATATTTTCTTTGTTACAGAAACTGTACCATCCTTGATTTTTTGCTTAAACCTGTTTACTTTACTGAGTAGCATTTATTAGGAATTCCTTTACCTTACTGTCTATTCTGTAACATAGTGCTAACCTTTGACCTACGGGTTATTAACTTTTTGGGTTCTTATCTCAAGAGGGGAGGGCACATTTATTTCTGTTATTTTTCTTATGTATGTAAAATCTGATTTTATTTGATCTTTCTTTGGATATTTGATGTTGTCAAGTTTAATGATAATAAAAAACAAAGAAAACTTACCTTGTGTGTTGGTCCATACCCAATTAACCGTAGTTTTTCATGTTTGTGTGTCTTGTTGTCACATAGCTGTGTGTGTAGTTAAAGTTATATTTCTATGTATGGGGGGGGGGGGGAGAGATTGTCTTGTACTAAATTATAGTCGTATAGAAAGGATGGAATAGAGAAACTCACTCATTCCATAGACATATCTTTTCCTTAAACTATCACCTGTGGAAATCTATTTCTCACATCTTTCTTTCTCACGTACTTATCAACATGCACTCTACTCAGACGGACCAAAAATAACTCTCAAACCTATCCGTGCGACACATATATGAACATATTTTGCTGACGAGGCTTGTTATGGCAGGAATTTCCTGATATATTACTACTATGGAAAGATGAAATATGAAAATATCCTGTGATGAATACCAAGCTGATGATTATCTTAATTTTTTCATCAAAAATTGAAGTAAATCGCTCATTGACTCTCTTGACAGTGCTTACAGGTATTGAACATTTTCATTCAGCACATGATGATGATAAATGCTGCGATCGTCAATTTCAAGTTGTAGCTCGTTTTACTGAGTTCATCACATAGATGTCTTGGACCTTATTAACGGTTTACATACACGGTTTATGTGCAAAAAGACACACATTCATTGATGGTCAAGGAATAATGTGACATTTGAATCATTTGAATGCAAAAAGTGATTTATGCTATTGTCGGAACAGCTTCTGAATATTAAGGGACTTAACTCAATGATCCCCATCAAGGCCAGCTCCTTGACGTGGAGATGGGGCTCAAGTACAGCCATCAGCGGCTGAAAAACCAAGACTGGCCAGGCCCTCCTAGACTCGAGCAAGACCACAGTCTGCCCTAGCAAGTCAAGGTGCTGAAGACGGAGGCAACCAGCCAAGAGGCGCACCACAGCAATCAGGATGCCACGCACATGCGCTATGGGAAGTATGCCTATATCTGCAAAACGTTATGGCACTCGCCCTGTGACGGACACCCAGGCAGGTGCAGTGCCGGGCCCTCTGCCTCGGAAGGGCCCAACCCCTACTACTGGGGGTCCTTCTCAATTGCCCCGTGGAGCCAGGAGGCATGAGAATAGAGCTACTGGCCAAGCAAAGAAAAGACCATTTAAAATAATGCACTGGAATGCTGAAGGCGTCAATAGTAAAAAAGACGGCTACAGCAAAAAATTAGAGCTCGAAAATATCTTGAATGAAGAGCAAGTAAATGTATGTTGCTTGCAAGAAACCCACCTCAACAAAGACATAGCCTTCAAAATCAGAGGCTACCAGTGCTACCGATCTGACCGAATAGACAGGCGAAAAGGTGAAATACTGACACTCGTGAGGAATAACATCAGTGCATGTCAGCTTGAAACATATATGGAGGGGGCGGAATACCAGATGCTTCATCTCAGGACAGAAAGTTCAGAATTCCACCTGCTCAACTACTACTGTCCGAGCGACCGCCCACTGGCACTAGATACAATCCCAGCAAAAGAAAGACTGATTGTATGCGGAGACTTCAACAGCCACTCACAGAGCTGGGGCTATGATCACATGGACAGGAGAGGTGAGGAGCTTGAAAACTGGCAGGATGACAATGGGCTTATCCTGATTAACCAGCCAATCGACCCACCAACCTTCTACTCGAGATCATGGCACACCACCTCTACACCAGACCTGGCATTCCACTCACCCAGCTTGGAGTGGAACACCACACGCATTGTAGGGAAACAACTTGGAGGCAGCGACCACCGGCCAGTCTTCCTAATTGTGGAAAATGAACTTGTCAAGGAGAGCAGCACTCTCTCTAGGTGGAACTACAAGAAGGCAGACTGGACAATGTACCAGCACCGTACTAGTATACTGGCTAGAGATCTGACTGTAGACAAAGACATCAATAAGCTAGTCGATGAATTCAGCAGATGCATATTACAGGCTGCTCGTGAAACAATACCTAGAGGGGCTCGTAAGCACTACAAACCATATTGGAATAGTGAACTAGAGCAGCTGCACAACGACGTGGAAACATCTCGAAAGCAGGCAGAGACCAGTCCATGCCAAGAACACCACAATAACTACCAGCAAGCTAAGGCCAAATTTCAAAGGGCCAAGTTGCAGGCCAGGCGAAGAAGCTGGAAGGAGAAAACAGAGTCCTTGAACTTTGAAAGAGATACGAGGAAACTGTGGAAGCTGGTAAAACAACTTAACGATGAAGGTACAGGGAGAAACTCAAGGATTGCTCTGTACAAAGATGGAAACATCCTCATGGGAAAACAGGCAGCTGATCACTTTGCAGACTCCTTTGCTAAAGACAACAACATCGAAGTTAGCCCAGAGAAGCAACAGGAGACTCGTGAGAAACAACACGCAGGACGAGATGGAACCATACCTGAAGTTATGGAGGCACCAATCACATTCAGAGAACTGGAGCTTGCAATATCCAAATTGAAAATGAGAAAGTCGCCAGGAGTTGATGGAGTGTCCAATGAAATGATTAAGAACTTGGGAACCGCAGCAAAAACAAAGCTGCTGCAGATCTTCAATATCTGTTGGAACTCAGGCAGAGTTCCACAGACCTGGAGGGAAGCAATCATGATACCACTCCTAAAACCAGGAAAAGACAGTTCCACTGCCTCCAGCTACAGACCAATCAGCCTTACAAGCTGCCTCTGCAAAACAATGGAACGTATCATCAACCTCAGGCTACAGTGGTACCTTGAAAGTGAAAACCTTCTTGTACCACAGCAGGCGGGCTTTAGGCAGTGTTATTCCACCGAAGATCAGGCAACTTACCTTTCCCAAGAGATTGAGGATGCGTTCCAAGATAAGAAACTGGTACTAGCAGCATGGATAGATCTAAGGAAAGCATTTGACAAGGTTTGGAAAGAAGGGCTTCTGAAGAAACTGAGAAATTGTAGAGTGAATGGTAAGATGTACAAATGGGTGAAAGCATACTTGCATAACAGAAGAGCCCGAGTACAACTAGATGGCCTCAAGAGTAAGAAAATTCTACTGCGTCATGGCGTCCCTCAGGGAGGGGTTCTGTCCCCCACACTTTTCCTAGTCTACATCAACGACCTGGTTGCTGAACTACCACATGGAATGAAAGTGGCAATGTACGCTGATGACCTGGTAATATGGTGCACAGATGAGCATGCAACAGTGGCCACCAAACTGCTACAAAGAGCTATAGATGCCTTAACCTCATGGGCAAATAGATGGTGTGTCAGCATCAACACAGACAAGTGCAGCACTACGCTCTTCACCCTCTCTCCCAAACAAAAAGCTGGTGTCATCAAGATAAACGAAGAGCTCCTGAGAGAAGATAAACAACCCACCTATCTCGGAGTTACATTCGATGATAGGCTGACATGGAAGCAGCACATCAACAAGGCAGCAACAAAGGCCAGGAGGAAGCTAGCCATCCTGAGAAAACTAAGTGGAACCACATGGGGAGCCAGCGGGAAAATACTTAGTAAAGTTTACCAGCAGGGCATACGACCACACCTGGAATATGGGTCAGCTGCGTGGTGTCCAGCATCAAACACCACATTACAAGAGCTAGATAAGGTGCAAAACCAGGCGCTTAGGGTCATCACGGGGGCAATGAAATCAACGCCTATAGTGGAGATGGAGAAAATGGGGAGGATACAAGCACTGAGAGAACGCAGAGACACGAAAGTGCTAACACAGGCAGAAAAGTTCCTCTGTATGCCGAGCCATCCAATGAAGGACAGATTCCAAAACCTAGCAATGGGGCGACTGAAAAGAAGCAGCTTTATCCACCAGGCCAAACGATTTCGTAGACAAACCTCAGACCTGCCTGAAGTTAACAGCCCCCTAAAGTCTGTGCCAGAACAAACCCCTTGGAGAGAGGAGCATGGACTACCAGTACACATCCACACAAAAGTGAAAGGAATATTCGACAGGGATGAACAGAACAGCGTGCAACGTAGGACAGTCACTCTCAGTTTCCTGGATGATGAATACCCACAGGACCTCTGGGTCCGAGTATACACGGATGGGTCAGCACAGAATGCAGTAAAGAATGGAGGAGCAGGAGTGTACATAGAATACCCAAACAACACTAGGGATACGGTCAGAGTACCAACGGGGAAATTCTGTAACAACTATGATGCAGAAGTCCAGGCAATCAAGGTGGCAACTGAGAAACTACTGAACACCAATCTCGGTCCACAGCCTGTAGTATTCCTGACAGATGCAAGATCAGCACTCCAAGCACTTCAGTCCAGAAAATTGCCAGTTATACAAGCCCTACTTTCTGAACTGTGCAACCAGCGCAGGGTCGCCATGCAGTGGATACCGTCTCATTGTGGAATACCAGGAAACGAGAGAGCAGACGGACTGGCTAAAGAAGGTGCTGCAGACGAACAACCGGATGTACCAGTTACGTACCATCAGAAGAAAAAGATGATCAAATCTATCAGAAAGCCACCAACATCAACGCAGGATGACTACCAAGCTATGAACAGATCAGAACAAATAGTCATTCTGCGCCTCAGAACAGGACACAACCGCCTCCGCAGCCACATGTATACAAAATTCAAGATTGGCAATTCAGCCATGTGTACATGTGGACAGGCACCCCAGACAGCGGAGCACGTACTGCAAGATTGCCCCGAATATGATATATTGAGGCAAACCCACTGGCCCAGAGAAACAACACTGGAAGCAAAACTATATGGACCTCTGTATGAACTACAAAAGACAGTGAAGTTTATAGAAGAAACAACATTGCAGATATAGACAATATATTTCAAGCGAACGAAAGAAGAAGAAGAATAACTCAATGATGCCTCTCGTGGACAAAGGACATAACTAGAAAAATCCTGACATGCGATCATTATTCTGTATCAGGTTGGACATATGAACAGTGTTGTTTAACGTGAACTTATAAAGGAACTTTTACTGTAATATGGCAGAGAATCATGGACAAGAACTTTGTGCTCGATTATAAATATTTTCTCTGGACTTTAGTTGGTTATTATTCCACTAGTACGGATGACATTATAACATTGATACTTTAAATACAGTGTTTTCATTAGCTGTTTATCACTTTGAATTATCGGGATGAGATTCTGTCTTTGACACAAGGCATTAATAAACTCTCACTAATTATATAATTGAACATTTTAATGGTTCTCACAACTATTTGCAATTTGTACCTTACATCAGCGTATACGTACCTGATTGGACACACAACTTCGTCATGTTCAATGTAACATGTTTTTCAATTGACACCACAATATTCTTTTTATGACAAGTACTTAAGATGTACACATGACTTTAATCTTTTAGCGTATGATGTTGCACTCATTCACTTTACTAATATGATTATCTGCCTAAATTCATCTATTTACGCTGTTAATAATCTGTATATTCTATAATGCTTTGCATTAGTGCTGTTGAACAATATGTTAACTATTTGACAACTGATACTGGACTTGACAGATAGGTGTTATTGGACGGTGTGAGGTATGTGAGTGCATGTATTGCTACCATCATTTTTTAATATGTTGGAACTCTTAGCTATGGCGACCTCACATTGCTGTTAAAAGGAATTTGTCCGTAAGTAGACATTGGCTATGGTCTTAAAAACCATGGTGCACACTTTTAATGTTAAATTGCCTGCACTATGGCAGAAACCTGGGTGCTATGCTGATTCTTACTTACAGTGAAATTTGATGTTACCATATTTCCCGCTGGTGATGTTATACTCACACCACGGACATAATGAAAACAATGTTTTCATTATTTTTGCGCGGGGGGGGGGGGGGGGATGTTATGATTAAAATTCATAACGATTATGTCGGTATAATTGGTAGCTCAACCAGGCTCCTTTTCTGATATTTGTATACGAACTTACTTATTAATAAAGGAAGTGACGTCATGCCGTTATGGTGGAGAAGCAGAAGCGAACTTTGAAGCAGAAGTGAGGTGATCTTCTGCAAGGAGAGATGCGGCCTGTGTTTGAATGTGAGCGGACGTATATGTATTGAGCTACTGCAGTACACTGTGTTTTTCCTGCATCATTCCATCACCAGGACATCAATTTACTTAGTTGAGGTGTCCCTTGTTTTTTAGATGCAAGAAATGTATGCCTACTCATAAAGATGTCCAGTGGACTAGGAATAATAAAGTTTGTATTTTGTATGATTGCCATTGTCCAGCGTTTGATAGTGAACGGACTGGACTACTACTAATTACTGCATTTGCCTTTTGGCGAGAACTGATTTCATGGAGCTTTGTGTAAAGTAAAATAAACTGCATATTTGTGAAAGTGTGAAGGAGGTGTTTGTCAGCTCACTGCAGTTATGCTGATTCGTGTTGTGTGACTACCCTAGAGTCTACTTTGGCCACGGAGACCTTCTCCGGAATATTTATAATAAACGACACGCATCACTATGACTTTCTGAATTATCTTTTCGAAGTTCTCAGAGTAACATTTTAGGGGGATGAGTAATGGTGTACCGAGTAAGCTGATTATTTCCCATCCCATCAGACTTAATCTACGGACGAAGAGTCAAGCTGCCTGCCTAAAAGGTAGCGGTCGACTTTAATTGCCCAAAGCTGATGTTTTCTCTGTTTCCTGTGCCTGAAAGTGAACAACTAAGGAAGCGAAATGAATCCACAATTATTAGACCACTTCTGGTGGTATGTGAACTGTGGGCGTCTTCCTCTTTGGGATTATAGCTTAACGTAAAATAAAATATATAAAAATAGAAACACGCTAAAAAATGAAGAGTTTGGTTAGGAAACAAATAGGAAGCCGGGGACTTGTGGAGAACTGACCCTAAGATGCATGATACCTTGGCTTCGTGCTTTCTCACTGATCTTCGAATTTGTCCATGGCCATTTTGTAAGAGGAAAAGGTTGCTTTATACTGTTGGCATTTCTCACCGTCATTCACACGCGCGTTGTTGACTTCAGTAATTTTTTTCTTGCACGGGGCTCACGATGCAGGCCGTCAGAAAACTCACGCGTCTGCTTGGGGCAGTCTAAAAAAAATTACATATCACATGACCTATTTCAATGCTGGCTGGTTGGCTGTGACGTCAGTGGCGTAATAAGGGAGGTGCGAGGGGGGGGGGGGCAGTCCGCGCCGGGTGACAAGAAGGAAGGGGGCGCCATCTGACACTGTTATGAAAGTACCTACTGCTAAAAATATACTTCCTAGTGTTTCTTTAAGGTATGACCGCCCCAGGTGCCAAATACTTGAGGGACGCTTCTGTGTTACGTTGAGTATCCCATAACTCACCCCGACCTGCAGGTCTGAGTTAGCCTTAAAGATCTGATGCCCTCTTACCGCCCCTTGCCTAGTATGGCGGTACCAGACGTGCGAGATGTCGGGGAAAAAAAGAAAAAACAAAAAAAAGTGAGCAGGTGGAGGGAGGAGACGAAACTAGAGATAAATTTGGAATATGGGCAAAGTATGGAACAAACCACATAGACGCAGTCACTCATACACAAAAACACAGCGCCAGCGTAAATCCCCCCACCCTTTCCAACGCAATTGTTGAAAGGAGAATTCTAAAAGCGTCTAAGAAGATACATTTAAATTCATCATAAAACATTGTTTACTTTCAGACTGAGCTCAACTTAAAATAACTTTATGTGATTCAGCAGAATGCCAAGGGAAGCTATTATCTCTATCAGTGCAGACAAGGGACACAAGTAAATGCTCCTTTTAGAAACATACTCACATACATTCAAGCACATTAACACTGTGCCATACAAAATTATTTAGTATTGAAAGTTTGCATCTTTAACAGCATTTTTTCCAAGCTCTCAGAAAGCAAATTAAAGGACACATGATTGTAGACAGCGTACAACTGACCACACAGGTAAGAGTTACAAAACAAAAACTACAGTTAAAAGATAAAAACGGTCCACCAAATCGCCAATTAACAACACACAGTTCAGTGATGCAGAAGTGACTACGTGTCAGGTTTCGACCTTAGTTTAGGGCCCCATGTTTTAGAAGGTTGTGTGATTAACCTTTGGTCGAGGTACAACTAAAAACTTCAACGATTTACAAGTTATAATATTCTAGGCGATTGTTTTCCAGTTTTGGCAAGTATTCATACGGTTTGTATGTTCTCGATTATTGGTAGAATGATTACTCAGCTATGTTGTATACAAGGTATAATTGAGATTCTAGTCGAAGCATATCGATATCTACAGAACAGTTCAAGCAAACGTTTTATTTATGCTGATGTCCTTTACAAAGGCATCCAGATTTATTTAGCCAACAAGCGATCTGGCCGCTGATAGCCAGGATACTGAGTCGTGTATTTGAACCTTGCTGTTAGTCCCGTTGGACTCCATTAATAAACAGTTCTTTCTGACTTGTGGCTATTGCTTGCTCATGTATGTTGGATATGGAAGCATTAATAGGATACGAATGACCACTGACAACCTGCTGTGAGTGTAAAAGATCTGGTCTTGAATAACATTCATTTGAGTAATTACATCTCTGGCAGTCGCCAGTTACCACTCAAAAGATAGATCTGTAAAATAGTAAACACTACGATCACTTGGAAAATTTATAACAAGAAACTAAGAAGAAAGATTCACCAACTGTCACAGAAGGTTTTTTCATGGGGCCAAGGTTTGTCATGTAGACTTGGTAGATTGCTGTTGCTGTGACTTAATATTACATAATGCAGTGATAAAATCTTTAGTCCAACTGTGACATCGCCAAAACGAGGCAAAACTTTATTTATTTATTTTTTTTAAATAGTGAAAAGATAGACACTGACTAGCTCGGACGTTGGCGTAGCTGGCGAGTCCTTTTTTAGGAATTTATGCTAGCAGATAGATAATGTTGGTCCTTTTCAGGACTTAGTATCTATCAACGCTGATCAGGTCAGCAGTCAACAGAGTTTACTTTTTTATGGTAAATGCGCTCTGATATAACCACATAGGTTGAAAGGGACGCGTCTCGCCAGAAGAGGGCAAAAACCGAACCAAAAAAAAGAAACAAAAAAACGTTAGTAACAATGACAATAACAAAAATAATACTTCAGAAAAGACATTCAACCAAATAGAAATTAAGCAACAAAAACTAACAAATCATTATAAAAAAAACAACAGAAAAATTAGCAAACTTACTAACTACTCATAGGACAAGGAAAGACAACGAGGTTAAGAAAAAACACCAACTCAAAAGAACAAAAACTAATACAAATTAAAACCAAGTGCAAAGGACAATAGTTATCTATATACAATATAAAAAAAACTGAAGATACGAGGGAAGGTCAAAAAGTAATGCCTTCTATTTTTTTATGTATGTAAATACTGCATCGGTGTGCAATTTGTAAATTTAGCATTATTCCTCAAACACTCGTCTGCACTGTATAGCATTACCAACCTGTTTCATTAACAGGTGGCACCACTGTAACAGTTTAAAAATGGCTGCCAAAGACGTTCGGTTAAAACAACTTTATGTCATAGAATTCCTCAATGCTGAAGGCGAGACCCCAATTCGCATCCACGGACGTTTGAAGAATGTTTATGGAGATTCAACAGTAGATGTTAGCACTGTCCGACGTTGGGTACATCGTTGTGACGAAGCTGAAATAGGTCAATCCTCAATGGCTGATGCAAAGCGGACTGGCCGTCCGTCTACCGCAGTGACTCCACACAACATTCAGCGAGTTGATGGCATCATTCGTGGTGACCGACGGGTAACACTGGATGAACTTTCTTCCATGTTGTCCATTAGTAAAGGCAGTGTCCAGAACATCATTAAAGACCTGGGTTATTCAAAAGTTTGTGCATGGTGGGTACCCAGAATGTTGACAGACAGACATAAAGAAACAAGGAAAACCATAGCCATCAACCTGCACCGTTACGAAACTGAAGGAGAAGAGTTTTTATCGAATATTGTGACAAGTGATGAGACTTGGGTTCATTTTTTTTAACCAGAATCCAAGAGGCAGTCAATGGAATGGCATCACACAACATCGCCGACAAGAAAGAAGTTCAAAAGCTCACCATCTGTAGAGAAAGTTATGGCTTCCGTGTTTTGGGATGAGAAGGGTGTGATTCTTCTCAACTTCTTGGAACAGGGAACACGGTGAATGCAGACCGTTACATTGAAACTTTAAAGAAGCTTAGAGGTCGTCTTCGGCGACTTTACCCATTAAAAGATCAGAGAACTGCACTACTGTTGCACGATAATGCCACGCCACACACCGCTAAACGCACCATTGACGCGATAGCAGAATTTGGCTGGACATTATTACCACATCCCCCTTACAGTTCCGATCTTGCACCTTCTGACTTCCGTTTGGACCACTGAAAGAAGATCTTCGCGGACATCACTTTGAGGACACCGAGACCCTTAAATGCGCCGTACGCCATTGGTTTAGGAAAAAGGACACACATTTTTACCGTGCGGGGATACATGCCCTTGTGAGAAGATAGACAAAAACTGTAACAAATAACGGAGACTACATTGAGAATTAAATTTTTGAAGTTCAGACTTGGGGCTGCATTTCAATGTGAATTTTATCTGTTTTCTTGCCTATTGAATGAAATTAAAAATTACGAGGCATTACTTTTTTACCGTCCCACGTAAAATGACAAATACTAATATAAATTAAAACCAGCAACTGCAAAAGACAATAGTTATTTAAATTTAATACAAAATTAGTAAAAAAAATGACACTAAATACCCCATTTATAACCAATTTTCAGGTTGAACTGGGTAGACCAAGATGGAACGAGAAGAGGCACTAATGATCAGCTGTTAAGTGCCCGCTCTCCACCCATCACCTTCTCAAAACAACAACAGCCAATTAGCAGAAATGATAAAACAAAGGAGATTTACAGAGTGCCAACGTCAAGACGCAAGAGATTTTTATTTTTAAAATAAGAGTGCCAGTGAAAGTGTGAGTACGCGTGAGTGTTTATGTGTAATTTATACAATGCATTCTCCCTGTATTCCAGTTTGTAAAATGCACATGGTTTTGTAAATTAAAAAAACAAATATCTTGCTTTAGAGTACAAGGAAGTACTGTAAGTGAGTGCGCAAGGGAGTGAAAGTTTTTTTTTAATTTTTTAATATACATCTTTACTTACTTACTTAGTCGTTCCCCTTCTACCGTGAGGGGTAGAGGTTTGGAAGAGAGAGCGCCATACTATCCTATCGGCTGTCTTCCTCCTGGCCTGGTTCCATTCTAGTCCTCGGTCCTTCAAAGATTGTCTAATGTTGTCCTCCCAGCGGACTCTGGGATGTCCTGGGGGTCTGGATCCCTGGCTCTTTGTTTCCCATGCTTGTCGTGGTAGCCAATCTTCTCCCATTCTGCAGACATGGTCAAACCATCTTAGTTGGGACTGTTCTACTTGGGTCTGCAGGGGGTGGGATTTTAGACCTTGACGTATCGTCTGGTTGCGGACCATGTCTCTTCTTGTTACTTCAACCACCTTCCTCAGATACCTCATTTCTGAGGTTTGGATCTGGCTTTTGTGGGTTGTAGTCATTGCCACGACTCGCACCCATATGGTAAGACTGGGACATAGGTGGTGCGCTATACAGCTATCTTCGTTTTCTTACCAACCTCTCTCTTACTGAGGAATCCTCAATTTATGGCCTGAAAAAGTCTCCCAGCTGCTGCTTTTCGAGTGGCCAACTCTTCTTTGATGCCTCCCTTTCGGTCTATAACAGCTCCGAGATATTTAAAGTGGTCGACCTGCTCCAGGACCTATTCTCCCAGCTTAGTCTAATGTCTTCTTTCTTCTCCTGATATCACCATGGATTTTGTTTTAGAGCTGCTTATGACCATCCCTCTTTTCTCCAGCTCTTCCTTCCAGATTTGCAAATTGGATTGGAGATGTGCCTCTGATTTTTCTATACATCTGCTCATTGTATTTTCATATTTATGCTCATATTCATGCTATTATTAGCAATGTTTCAATGCAAATGTCTTTGTAAATTTCCACTGAATGAGAATAAAGGTATGGAAAAAAAATTGGTTTTAAGTACGCCCTCTTTTTACGCACTTAAACAATATAGTGTGCTGGGGATTTTTTGAAGAACACAAAAGTGTGCTGTGAAACAAAAAAGGTTGCGCAGCACTGCGCTACAGAATTCCAATTGGTTCACGTGTTCGTACAAATTTGGCGAGTGTATGGCACTACTGTGCCGTCAAATTAGAACGTATTTAATTTAGTAACTTGAGATTTCAGGTTGCGTCTTTTAAATGTGTTCGAAGCCCACCTCTCTTCTCTCCGTTGGTGGATAACTCAAGTCATTGTCTGTGGAATTGCAAATGTGAGATTCGTTCGTAATGTTTTACAACACCAAATAGTTTTATATACCTTTATCTGGTGTCCTATGCCTGATGTCACGGCACACTAGGTAGACACCCGCGGCACACCGGATGCGGAGTAGGCCTACTGGTTGTGACGTATAATAGAAATATAGCTTACAGTATATGACAGTCTGTCGCGACCTAGTAGCGTTCTATGAGTGCTAACAAATCCATGCAGTTACAGCCTGCATTTACTCATTTTTAATCCACGCCTCTTTTTCTTGACCATAGACAAACGAGTTTGTTTACAATCTGTCACGACCTGCCAGTCATAACAGGGAGCGAATCCGGTATGTTTACCAAGTTTCTCACGCGAGCTGATCTGTCAATATTACGATAACGGACAGACCGCACGTGGAAAACACGTGGGAAAACACCGGACCTTTGAAGTGAGATGCTCGGGCAAAATATTTTCCCCGAGTGCCTTTGATCTTCATATTCGGGCTAAATCTCGGAAGAAACCCATTACACTGGTTTAAGTCTCTGTTGTCGAGTAGCAACGCCGACAGAGCGACCGTGAAAAAACCTTTTATCTTGGGAATGTAGATCTTTGATTTCTGCTGTGCACAAGAAGTGTGAAAATAAACATCATCTAGAGGTCATAATAACACGATGGTATATAAACTGTGTCCTCTTAAAACAGTTATCAGTTGTCGCTCAGAATTTCTCGGATAGTCTAAACACGTAATCTAGAACCATTGTGGAAGGTGTGTGTTATGATTAAAATTCATAACATGTCTGTCGATATCAAAACGGTAGTCGATATCAAAACAGGCAGTCATATTTGTTTATGACCGGTGACCCTTGGTTACAGGAAGTACGACATGACTTTTGGGTCAAGTAGCAGACGCCGAGGGTTGCCGTCTGCTGAAGTCAGCGATCTGTCAAACGGTCTCTTCTATGTGTGTTCTTCAAGGCAGGTGGACGTGTGTGTTCAAAGCTCCTGATAATTATTATACTTCACTCTCGATTCCTACAATGTTCGACCACTAGCTCATCCATACATCTCCGTGTGATGAGTCTAGTTTAGTGTATGAAAGGAATTATTATTATGGTGAACGTGAGTAAATACCCAGGCTGCTTGCGAATAGTCTACTACTGGGAACATAAACAGATTAGGGATGAGCCCACTCTCCCGTTGAACAGGTGCTAAAGTCGTAGATACTGGGCCAGAAGGCGCACCGGAAACCACAGTATCACGCAACTCGCTTTTTTTTCTATGGAGAGTACACCGTCAAATAAATCTCGTACTGGTGCTCGCCCTGTGGAGCTCCACCAGGCAGGTGCAGTGCCGGGCTCTGAGCCTCGACAGAGCCCACCCTCAGCTACTGGAGGACCCTCTAGACCGTTTTGTGGAGTCAGCAGACGGCGGAGGAGAACTACTGACCAAAACAAAACAGAAAAAGAGAAACCCAGAGTGCCACTTGTCATGATGCACTGGAATGCAGAGGGAGTGAACAGCAAGCAGGCTGGATACAGCAAAAAGACAGAGCTGGAAAACATCTTGTATGAGAAGCAAGTCAGTGTTTGCTGTATCCAAGAGACTCACTTGAAAGCAGATCAAACCTTTAAAATAAGGGGATATCAATGCTTCAGATCCGACAGAAAAGATAGACGAAAAGGAGGAGTACTTACTCTTGTAAGGAATAACATTCCTGCACACGAAAGGAAAACCTTCATGGATGGAGCAGAATATCAGCTGTTGCAGATAAAGGTAGACAAGATGGAAATAGAACTCCTGAACTATTACTGTCCGAACAACAAACCCCTGAGTCTCAGCTCTATACAGGTACCAGCCACCAACTTTATAGCAGTTGGAGACTTTAATAGCCACTCCCAGAGCTGGGGCTATAACCATCTGGATCACAGAGGTGAAGAGGTTGAAACTTGGCAAGATGATCACTCCCTAATCCTAGTCAATAATGCCACAGATACTCCTACCTTCTACTCCAGAGGATGGCACACAACTTCAACACCAGATCTTGCCTTCTCCACACCAGATATAGCTGGATCTATTAGTAGAGAAGTAGGAGACCAACTAGGGGGAAGCGACCATCGCCCAATCTTTCTTACTGTCCAGAGTGCAACTCTCAGTACAGGCCCAGCCATTACAAGATGGAACTACAAAAAAGCCAACTGGGGTTTATTCAGGCATCAGGTGAACACGCTGCTGTCTACCCTCAAGGTACAGAACAGAGACATTAATGAAGTGGTAAAAGACTTCAACAGATGCATACTACAAGCTGCAAAAGAAACCATTCCCAAAGGATGCCGGCGTAACTACATACCATACTGGTCCAGCACACTCCAAGAACGTCAGGAAGCTATGGACAGGGCTAGAAAGGACGCAGAGTCTCAGCCTTCACTTGAAACTCACAACAAATGGAAAAAGGCTGTAGCAGAGTTTCAGAGAACAAAGCTAGAAGAAAAACGGAAAAGCTGGAGAACTAAAACGGCATCGCTGAACCTTGAGAAAGACGGCAGGAAACTTTGGAGATTAGTCAAGTCTCTAAATGAAGAGCGTTCCTCACCTAGGCAGACTATCACATTGGATGAAGGTGGCAAACTTTTCAGAGGAAAACAAGCTGCAGACTTGTTTGCTAGAAGATACAGTTCAGAAAGCAACTTACCCATTAACATAGATCATCAGAGAGAGATAAGAAAAGAAATACTGGCAACCATGGGACAGACAGATACTCCTGCCCCAATGAGGGAACCCATCACACTAGGAGAACTACAGAAGGCTATTTCCAAGCTTAAGTTTCAAAAGTCACCCGGCCCAGACAAAATCAGCAACGAAATGCTAGTAAATCTGAGCTCAGCAGCAAAGACAAAACTGCTTGAGATATTCAACCACAGCTGGTTGAAAGGAACGGTACCCCAAGTATGGAGAGAAGCCATCACAATACCCATACTAAAGAAAGGGAAATGTAAGACCGAGGCTGCAAGTTACCGGCCAATCAGTCTCACAAGCTGTGTTGGGAAGACTATGGAGCGAATAGTCAACCACAGATTGAAATGGTATTTAGAGTCTGAGCAGATCCTGGTGCCGGAACAAGCTGGATTTAGAGAATGCTACAGTATAGAAGACCAAGTTACTTACTTGTCTCAAGCAATAGAAGATGCCTTCCAGGAGAAGAAAAAGGTCCTAACGATCTGGGTCGACTTCAAGCAGGCCTTTGACAAGGTGTGGAAAGATGGCCTCATTGCAAAACTTAGGAGAAGTGGAATCCAAGGCAACATGATGAAATGGATCCAGTCATACTTGCATAACAGGAGAACTAGAGTCACTCTTGACGGTCTGCAGAGCAGAAAAGTGTTGCTCCATCAGGGGGTACCTCAAGGAGGAGTAATTTCCCCAACACTCTTCCTTGTTTACATCAATGACCTGGTGAAAGATCTCCCTGCAGGAGTTAAAGCTGCCTTATATGCAGATGACCTAGTACTCTGGTGCGCTGATGAAAATGTCACCACAGCAAATTATAGAATGCAGCGGGCAGCAGACATGCTAGTGTCATGGGCAGAGAAATGGCTTATCACAATAAACACAGACAAAACCTCCACAACACTGTTCTCCCTCGCCCCCAAGGACAAATCAGCTAACATACACCTAGGGACAACCGTGATCAAGGAAGAAAGCTACCCCACCTATCTTGGGGTGACATTTGACCAAAGGCTTACATGGAATAAGCATATTGAAAATGCAGAAGGAAAGGCCCGAAGACGACTAGGCATACTCAGAAAATTAGCAGGTACCAACTGGGGAGCAAATGAACGAAATCTAAAGAAGATTTATAATGGAGTAATAAGACCACACTTAGAGTTTAGCTCAGCAGCATGGTCATCAGCTGCTAACTCACATCTGCAGTCTTTGGACAAGGTGCAAAATCAAGCTCTCAGGCTCATTACAGGAGCCATGAAAACTACACCAATAACAGAGATGCAGAAGGTTGCTGGATTACAGACATTGTCCCATAGAAGAGACACAAAAACCATGATCCAGATGGAAAAGTACAACAGTATGCCAATGCACCCAATGAAGGCAAGACTAGATGATCTGGCATTGGGACGTCTAAAGCGTAGCAGCTTTGTGCATCGGGGGAAAAGACTTATAAGACAGCATCAAGAAGACCTATCCATGAAGACAACACCACTGAAGCCCACCCTATACCCTGTACCATGGGAGCAGGCCAGCAGTGCCCTCCAAATTAATACATCAGTCAGTGGTCTCACAAGTGGATGTGAGTATAATGATCTGCAAAAACGAACTGCTACATTGAGTATGATCCAAGAAAGCTATCCCGATCAATCATGGATACATGCCTATACAGATGGATCAGCAACTAATGCTGTTAGGAATGGAGGTGCCGGTATCTTTATCTCATATCCTGACAACCACTATGAGACTAGGCACATTCCCACTGGTAAATTCTGTTCCAACTATACAGCTGAGGTTCAAGCTCTAGAGCAAGCTGCAAATATGATTTATAACACCAACTCTGACTGCCACCAGGTAGTCATCCTCACAGATGCACTGTCTGTCCTGCAAGCTCTCAAGGGTGGTAAACTCCCGCATCTGAGAAATGAACTAAACAAGGTAGCTGCCAAAAAGAGAACCATACTTCAGTGGGTACCATCTCATTGTGGTGTACCCGGAAATGAAAAGGCAGATAAACTTGCAAAAAAGGGAGGAGAATGTGAACAAGAAGATAATGAAGTCACATACTTTGAGAAAAAGAGAGCTATCCATACTATCAGAAGAGAACAGAACCAACCCAAAGACGACTATCACACTCTCGACCGGCAGGGACAGATAACTATTTTTCGACTCAGGACAGGGCATAACAAACTGAATAAACACATGCACAAGCTACGATTGTCTGCTTCACCACGGTGCACATGTGGATTAAACGAACAAACTGCTGAGCATGTTCTACAGGACTGTCCTCTGTATGACTAGTTAAGAAAGATATACTGGCCCAATGACTCAACACTAAACTCAAAGCTATATGGAGTTAAAGAGGAACTTCAAACAACAGTCGAATTCATCATGAGAACTCGTCTGACGGTGTAATCATCAAAGATGCGATCGCGAGAAGAAGAAGAAGAAGAAGTGAGTAAATAAAGTTTATGCCAAATCCAATCAAGGACAGCGTTTTAGAGACAGACGATACGGAAACGTACTCAGGACTGCCTTACTATATTATGCCTATGTGTATGATGGCTTTACTAATGATACCTGAGGAGCATCGTGTCGTACATTAAAATATACTGAAGCACATTAAAAACGCACCACCTGTATAATCCAGGAACAGAGTGTGAAATGTAAATATAAGTGTTTATAAGTTTACATATTTGGAATCTTTATTCATTTTCCTATGAATCCATGCTGGTCATTAATTTGTACATTTGATTGTTATGAAATTCATTGCATTCTGTGCAGGCGAGGGAGAAAACCAAAAATGCAACCAATAAAAAAATTCATTCACACTATCCTCAGTATCTGGTATGTCCACCGTGTGCTTGCAAACAAGCTTGGCAGCGGCTCCGCATGGAACGCACAAATCTCTGAAGGAAATTCCGGGGAATCAAGTCCCTTTCACGCGTAAGAGCAGCTTCGAGCTGTTGCAGATTAGCTGGAGAACCTTGCCTGTAGATTCTGCGTCCAAGCTCATCCCACAGAGGTTCTATAGGGGACATGTCTGGTGATAGGGCAGGCCAATCAATCGTCACAATGTTCTGCTGCTGTAGATATTGCTGCGTAATGTATGCGGTGTGCGCATGTGCGTTATCCTGCTGGAGAAGCTGCAAGTCTGGATAATTTGTGAACGCAGGAGCAACCAATGCATCCAGAACCTCATCTCGATATGTCACAGCATTAACATTTCCACGGAAGACGTGAAGAGGCAAGCGATGGTGAAAACTGAATCCTCCCCAAATGTGAATACTGCCACCTCCAAATCGGTTGTGCTGACGAACACAGCAATCTACAAAGCGCTCTACTCACCGTCGCCAAATCCGCATACGTCCATCAGCAAAGGATATGTTGAATCTGCTCTCGTCTGTGAATAGGACAGCATTCCACTGCAGTCTAGTCCATCTGACATGTTGCTCTGCCCATTGCAGGCGCTGCTGACGATGTCTTTGAGTCAAGTTTGGCCCTACATAAGGTCGTCTTGCAGTAAGGCCTGCATCTCTGAGTCGTCGTATGACTGTTATTCGAGAGACTTGCCCACGTCTACCCACTATTGCTCTTGCTGTTTGACTTGCCGGGAGAGAACGATTCCTCAGGTGGCTCAGCACAATATGACGATCTTGCGCAGGGGTAGTAACTCGTGGTTGGCCACTCCGAAGTCTATCCCGGGCACTGCCAATGGTTCCGTAACGTTCATTGAGACGTACAATAGTGCTGTGGTGGCAATTCATCCTTCTGGCAATGGCCCGCGAGCTCATTCCGGTCTCCAACATACCAATGGCTCGTTGGCGGTCGTTTTCAGATATTCGTGGCATTTCAAGCACATTGTAGTGAATTTCTAAATATAATATCTAAATTAATATATAACAATATCGGGCATAAAGGAAAAGATAAGAAAGTATAAAAGAATTTTCTACTAGAACTGTTGGTATCGCCTACGCCTTCAGATTATTATTTGCTAACGAATAGCCGAACAAAACGGTACCCAAATTTTCAAATTTGTCCTTGACATAAATGCATACTTTTCCTAGTTCTAAGAAATATGTGCTTAAAATGCATTGTGAAACGAGGAGGGGCAAGGCTCGATAACACGCAAAGCACGTCTCAATTGGTTCTAAGTCTACAACCAACTTGCACGCTTTGCCTTAGGGGTTTTCCCAAAATACGAGGAAAAAGTTAGAACATGTAGACAACTCGTGTCACAAAAACAACCTTAGCTCTTATTTCAAAGGACGTAATTATCACGTAAATAGAGAGGACAGCACATGGAAAAGAATTGAACGGGTAGTAGAGTAAAAATAAAAAAACTAACATAGAAAAAAAAACACTGTGTACTTCTGAACCACGCCAACTAGTCCCATATAAATTGTATATTCGTGTACCTTAGGACTTGCTGACAAAGAATATGGTAGTAGTTACGCAAATAGTCCATTAATTAACTAATTATAACCATAATACTATAGTGGATCCGACCAGGCTGTCAGGAAAGATCATGCCTGTTTATAATTTTTTATGGCATGTTTTGAAAAAACGACTTTGGGTAAATGAGGTTAAAAGGTACGGGATATTTGATTGGTTGGATTTTAAAGGAAGGCGAAGTATGATTGGTTGACCTAAAACTAAAAATATATTTGCCTTGAAACATATTGAGAGTTGTTATTTGAAACGATAGATTCAAAAATAAAGGTAAACATGGTCCCATTGGACAAAGCAGTAGATATTGGCACGAAACGGGGACTGTTCACTGCCATTTCAATAAAATTTTGTGTAAAGCAAGATCGATGAGAGCAGGCGGAGAATTTTCTAACATAGGAAAAGCCTGGACATAGGGCAGATCGAAAGTGTGCCATATTCTATTGCCTAGTCATCGTTTACTTGTGTTATTTCCTTGCATCTGTGGTAAGATTGATTTTCTTAACATTTTATTTAAAATAAAATTTGAATGTGAGATACTAACATACGACTGTAAGTAAGTGAGTCTATGGCAGACTCAAAACAGAGTCTAGAGATTGATCCAGCATATGAAAGACTATCAGAGAGGTGTAGACCAACTAAATTATATATGATTATCATCAGGAGCATAATACCTATCCTATTGTATGGACAACAGATTATTGCTGGAATTGCAGAGGCGTTGTAACTATTAGGGGAGAGGAATACTGGTATACCTGGTCACATCAAAAGAAACTGGTGAAAGGGATTGTCGTAAAGAGCTGATCTTACATGTTTGTTTGTAATGTGCCTGTACTGGTTGTTGAATAGTATTGTAGGCTGTTGATTACGAAGGAGGCATATCCTTCTGATTTCAGAGGTTTTTGGTTGCTGTCAATAACTGGTGCCAGACTACAGTGGGCCGATATATTCATGCCACAGTCTTGCCTTTTTCGGAGACAACTGTAAACCACCATCATTCTTGAAGAAGTGGGAGCTGAAGGTTGTCGTTCAGCGAAGTGCAGGAAGATTCCTACATCATATTACAAAGATAGGTGCATGTTTCGGCACCTGATCGCTCAACTAACATTATATTAGAAAAGAGACTGGGAATAGTGATATAAACATTCCATCAGTGTCCATAAAAACTTACAAACAACATGCAGAGATGATGATAATAAACAATCAACCAGTGTATACTAGAAGTCACCTCAGTTAAACAATACAACTACACCCTTATATAATAATATATGTATTATGGACAGAAGATCCATTGTATAAATTGATTGATGTAATTAATTTCTATGATTTCATTTTGAGTGTCAGTCCTGATTCCAAATGAATTAGATTCAGGACAATAAATTGAAAAAAAACATTACTTTACAAAACTTTCAACCACTGACTTACTAAAGATAGTCTTTTAAAGTGTAGTTCGTATGTGATTGTCGTGGTACTGTTGTGTTGTATTAGATAATAAAATAATTTGTGTAATTGTTTATATGTTTAGTTGGTTAATGCAACCTTACACTAACATTTCATAACCCTAGACACCAAACGTAGTCATCTTACATTCTATCTAGAATAAGTCTGAATGAGATCATAGTGGTGGTAGTAGAAAGGTACCCTGGAAATTTACTCTAATATTTATTATATTCAGGGACCTTCACAGCTGACCTCATTCAGTACACTAAGATTTCTTAACAAAAAACTGTATTAACATCAAACCCACCACATATATTGGGGTCTCGCTCCTGTGGATTGACTTTTTCATAGCACCAGCTATATTGGGTAGTTTGCTTCTGGGATTTTAAATTCTTAAAATATTATCAATTATATTAGGAATCTCAGATAGTATAAAACTAAAAGCATTCCTTTTTGGAGAAATTAAATAGTGGTTGAGCTATCAGGGCCTGTGGTTGTTCTTAGTTATAATTAGAAATTGTTAGTTATAATTAGAAATTTGTCTAGTTAGAAATTTTAAAGGTTTGCCCAGTACAAAATGGCTGATCTGGCAAAGTTTCGATCTGCTGCTGTGCAGGCTGCTAAAGAATTGGGAATGGAGGGGCAAATTATGATTGCTTATGTCACAACTGAATGTGACAAGTTTATTGATCGCGAAGAAAAAAGATTAGAAAAAGAGGCTGAAAGAAAGTTAGAGGCTGAAAAAGAAATTAGGAGGCTGCAGATTGAGGCTGACAAAGAGGCTAGGGCATTGGAAGCAGAGGAAAAGAGATTAGCTGCAGAAAGAGAAGAAAAGAGATTAGCTGCAGAAAGAGAAGAAAAGAGATTAGCTGCAGAAAGAGAAGAAAAGAGATTAGCTGCAGAAAGAGAAGAAAAGAGATTAGCTGCAGAAAGAGAAGAAAAGAGATAAGCTACAGAAACAGAAGAAAGGAGACAGGCTGCAGAAATGGAAGCAGAAAAGGAGGAGAAGAGATTACAAAGGGAACATGAGTTACGACTAAGGGAGTTAGAATTTCAAGGCCATGCTCCTGAAAATGGTGCCAGCCCCTTTGCCTCAGATGCTAATGCTAGTCAGAGAGCCTCAACCTCAGATATGAGTTTTCATTTATACCATTTTGTTGAGAAAGACGATGACATAGAAAGTTACCTAAATAGATATGAACTTTTGGATACCACGTATGGTTTAGAGAGAGAAAGGTGGAGCCTAAAGTTATCACAAGGGCTTCGTGGTACAGCTTATGAAGTTTTTGCCAAGATGAGCAGGGATGATCAGGACAATTATGACATGCTAAAGCAGGCTCTTTTGTTAAGATATGAAAAGAATGGGGAATTTTATAGAAAAAAATTTAGGAATGCCAAACTACTGTCGGGTGAGACTTATCACCAGTTCTCTGCACGGTTAGAGACCTACTTGGAGAAATGGACTGCTCTGGGTAAAACCCAAGATCTTAAGGAAATGATCCTTATTGAGCAACTAAGAGAGTCCATGGCTCCAGACCTGAGAAAGTTTCTCATGGAACAAGGTGCAGAGAGGCTGGGTGAGTTACTCAATGTCGCTGAGAGGTATCAGGCAGCCCAAGCAGAGGTAGTTGGAAATAAAAAGAAACAGGTAGACAATTTTAAGGCACCTCAAAACTTTAATAAGTTTGACCATAGAGACCAGAACAAAGGTAAGCACCAGTTTGATAGGCCACGCAATGACTATAATAATAAAACCTCACAATTCAATGACAGGAAATATAATGACAGAAAACCCTTTAACCAAGGAAAAAAGTATTGTAGTTGGTGTCGGATGGACAACCATAACACAGAAGTGTGTAAAAAGAGACCTGTGTACATGGCCACGCTTCAGACCAGATCACAGTCTAAAAAGGAGGAGGATAATCCAATAAATACCCATCCAGATGAGATGAGGAAGGCACAGGCGGAGGATAAGACCCTCAAGCCTTGTTTTAAGAAATTGCCCAAATGTCATACACCTCCAGGCAAGGGAGACTTCTATATGAAGAACAAATTGATATATAGGAAAGCTGGAACTGGGTCCAATTGTCAGGGACAGCTGGTACTTCCTAAAAAGTATAGGGCAGATGTGATAAGGAGCCTACATGTTGGAAAAGATGGGGACCATGAGAAAATAGGTACCATCATCCAAAAGGTGGCTCAAAATTACTATTGGCCAGATGAAATGTTTGACATTGAGAATTTTGTAGAAAGATGTGGCATACTACATGAGGGAACACCCACAAGTGGGAAAATTGATCAGGATCTAGACACGCCACGGGGCAAACTTAGGCCTGACAATGGAAAGAAAAATAAAATTAATAAAGTGGAAAAAGTGGAATGGGAGCCCCCTTTTCACAGACAGTCTTCACTTGGATGTTTTACAATGGCCACTATGCAGCGAGTACAAAGAGATGTCTTACCCCAGAATAGGCCGAAAGTCCCTCAGTCGGACTTATGTAACCTGGAGGAAGATAAAAGAGAGAGAAGATCTCTCACAAGGAATTTAAAGTATGAAGAAAACCCCCCAAAAAAATTGGTAGTGGAAGATTCTTATATGATGACAAGAGGAAGAAATGTCCTCAAAACAAGGCTTCCAATATTATGAAAACTAGGTCAGAAAAATTAAAAGTCCATATGTAACCTTGTTAAGGACCTGGACCGATGAAAAGGCAGAAGAAAATATTACCTCATCATATCAATATGTGAACGAGCTGACCACTCGTCTTAAAACTGGCTGGAAACTTGCCAATGAAAATTTGAGACAAGCCAGGAAAAAGCATGCTGCCTATTACAATAAGAAAGCGAAGGATCGAGAATTATCTGTGGGAGAGAAGGTGCTCCTTCTACTGCCCGGCAGCCAGAATAAATTGCAAATTGGATGGCAAGGTCCATATACAGTTCTAGAGAAGGTGTCTAGAACAAATTATAAGATAGATAAGAAAGGGAAAGAGAAAATCTATCATGTGAATCTCCTGAAGAAATATCTGGACAGAGAAAACCAGGAAGAGACACACCTACTGACCTTGTCTGTTGCAATGGAGATGAAAAAGGAACCACTCACTTCTCATGAATATCCTTTACATCCCTGTGAAACCGCCGCACAGGTAAAAATCAGCACACACTTAACGGAAATTCAGAGGGAGAGGGTTCAACAGGTTCTGAATAATCATACAGATGTGTTAACGGACCGTCCGGGGCATACAAATTTATTGGAGTATGATATGAAACTCATAGACCCAACACCAATCTGTATGAAAGCCTATTCGATTCCGTTCGCTAAGGAAAAAGCTTTAAGGGAGGAGATAGATTATCTGTTGAGAGAAGGGATTATCTCGCACAGTGAATCTCCCTACAGTTCCAGTGTGGTTCTGTTAAGAAAACCCTCTGGAGAACACAGGCTGTGTATAGATTACAGGAAACTGAATGCTGTCACAGAAGGTCAGGTGGATCCATTACCTGATACAAATCAGCTGTTTGCCAGGCTGAATAGAGCTAAATATTTCTCTAAAGTGGATCTGAGCAAAGGCTACTATCAGATTCCAGTAAAGCCGGAGGTAAAACCTTATTTAGCCTTTAGCACCTCGGAAGGACATTATGAATTTAATATGTTGCCATTCGGGCTGAAAAATGCACCGAGTGTGTTTTCGAGGATGATGAGAAAGTTACTGGATCCCCTGAAGAATCCATGCATCACCAACTTCATGGATGATATTCTCATAGCAACAGAAACATTTGAGGAACACATTAACTCTCTGAATATGTTGTTTGATCGATTGAGAGAGACCAATTTGACAGCTAGACCGACGAAATGCTGTGTTGGATGTAAAGAGCTGGAATTCTTGGGCCACACAGTACATCAGGGAAACATGACCCCTGACCCCAAGAACCTGGAGAAATTAAAAAAAGCACCAAGACCACAAACAAAAAAAGATGTGCGATCTTTTGTCTCATTATGTGGTTTTTACCAAAAGTATATAAAAAACTTTAACTCCATATGTGCTCCATTGACTGATTTAACGCGCAAAGGAAATCCTGATAGAATTATTTGGACAGCGCAATGTGAATTAGCATACCAAGAATTGAAAGAAAAGCTCACAAGCAGGCCTATTTTGAAATTACCTGACTTAAGTCAAGAATTCATTCTGAGAACGGATGCGAGTAATATCGGTTTGGGTGCAGCTCTATTACAACGGTCAAATTCACTTGATGGGGAATTAACCCCAGTTGCTTATGCTAGCCGTAAGTTGAATACAGCAGAACAAAAATATTCAACAAGTGAAAAAGAATGTCTCGCAGTTATCTGGGGTATAAAAAAGTTCCAGATTTATCTCTATGGACAATCATTTAGGATCCAGACAGATCATAAACCGCTCGTGTGTCTGTCACAAGCAAGGCATGAAAATGCTAGGTTATTACGCTGGTCTTTGCTCTTACAGCCATTCCAGTTTACCATAGAGTACATTCCCGGAAAAACTAATGTGGGAGCTGATTTTTTAAGCAGACATCCGTACGACGAACATCAAAGTAGTCATCAGGCATAGATAGTAAATTCATCTATGTGTATTTAGAAATAGGAACTGACATATGATCGTCTGTTCTAAAGGGGGGACCTGTGTAGTGAATTTCTAAATACAATATCTAAATTAATATATAACAATATCGGGCATAAAGGAAAAGATAAGAAAGTATAAAAGAATTTTCTACTAGAACTGTTGGTATCGCCTACGCCTTCAGATTATTATTTGCTAACGAATAGCCGAACAAAACGGTACCCAAATTTTCAAATTTGTCCTTGACATAAATGCATACTTTTCCTAGTTCTAAGAAATATGTGCTTAAAATGCATTGTGAAACGAGGAGGGGCAAGACTCGATAACACGCAAAGCACGTCTCAATTGGTTCTAAGTCTACAACCAACTTGCACGCTTTGCCTTAGGGGTTTTCCCAAAATACGAGGAAAAAGTTAGAACATGTAGACAACTCGTGTCACAAAAACAACCTTAGCTCTTATTTCAAAGGACGTAATTATCACGTAAATAGAGAGGACAGCACATGGAAAAGAATTGAACGGGTAGTAGAGTAAAAATAAAAAACTAACATAGAAAAAAAAAACACTGTGTACTTCTGAACCACGCCAACTAGTCCCATATAAATTGTATATTCGTGTACCTTAGGACTTGCTGACAAAGAATATGGTAGTAGTTACGCAAATAGTCCATTAATTAACTAATTATAACCATAATACTATAGTGGATCCGACCAGGCTGTCAGGAAAGATCATGCCTGTTTATAATTTTTTATGGCATGTTTTGAAAAAACGACTTTGGGTAAATGAGGTTAAAAGGTACGGGATATTTGATTGATTGGATTTTAAAGGAAGGCGAAGTATGATTGGTTGACCTAAAACTAAAAATATATTTGCCTTGAAAGATATAGAGAGTTGTTATTTGAAACGATAGATTCAAAAATAAAGGTAAACATGGTCCCATTGGACAAAGCAGTAGATATTGGCACGAAACGGGGACTGTTCACTGCCATTTCAATAAAATTTTGTGTAAAGCAAGATCGATGAGAGCAGGCGGAGAATTTTCTAACATAGGAAAAGCCTGGACATAGGGCAGATCGAAAGTGTGCCATATTCTATTGCCTAGTCATCGTTTACTTGTGTTATTTCCTTGCATTTGTGGTAAGATTGATTTTCTTAACGTTTTATTTAAAATAAAATTTGAATGTGAGATACTAACATACGACTGTAAGTAAGTGAGTCTATGGCAGACTCAAAACAGAGTCTAGAGATTGATTCAGCATATGAAAGACTATCAGAGAGGTGTAGACCAACTAAATTATATATGATTACACTGACAAACAACATTTTTCTTTCTTATATAAGAATAAGTGTTCTTAGGTCAGTTTCTTGCGCTGATTTCAAATCTGAAATCCGTTTATCTCTATCACGTCGGGTTCTTAAGATATTTGTGAATAAATATATTTTTGGGAAACCGTTATTTGCTCCATTTCATTTTTACTATATAGCTTATTAAAAATTAATAAAAAGCAACATAATTCTACTTTTTATACTGCTAAAAGATGCATGACATATGTTACGCGATTTTTCAAATAGTTACTGTATTTTGAAATAATTCTGAGCAAAATATGGCTTCTAGAAGTTGTAGAAATTCGGCTGATCTGTTCTGTTACGTGTGCGGATATTTTACCGATCGTGTTGACCAGAAAAATTTTACACCATTACTAAAGAAAGCATATGAACTTTATTTCGATTCGAAAGTTGATGATGCAAATAAATCTTGGAAGCCAAATGCAGTTTGTTCGACTTGTGCAAATACATTGGCAGGTTGGTTACGAAAATCGCCGAAGCATAAGTCGATGCCTTTTGGAGTGCCAGTAATATGGCGTGAACATACAAATCACATTACTGATTGTTACTTCTGCTTGACAAATATCCATGGTTTCACTTTTAAAACTAGAAAGTCTGTGGTTTATCCAAATATTGAATCGGTTTCGAAACCAGTGCCTCATGATCCAATCACGTGTCCGATCCAAGTACCACCAGAACAATATCCGTTGGACGTAAATGAACCATCAGAAAGTGATAGTTTACCTGCTTTAGAAACTAATTCTGACTCAGATTACATACCGGTGAATGATGGTGTTTACTTAATTAACCATTCAGAACTTTCAGATCTAATACGTGATCTCGCTCTTACCAAAGGACAAGCGGAATTACTCGGTTCGCGACTCAAAGAATGAAATCTTTTAGCGCCCAATACTCCGATATCTAAATTTCGTCATAGACACAGAGAACTTGTTCAATACTTTGAGATGGATGATGACATTTGCTATTGCAAAGATGTAAACGGTCATGAGCACATAGTCAACGAATGGCGATTTTTCATCGATTCTTCCAAGACTAGTCTAAAAGCCGTGTTATTGCATAACATAATTTTTTTTTCATCAATTCCAGTCGCCTACTCTGTTCATATGAAAGAAACTTATGACAATATGGCTATACGTTTGGAAAAAATAAAGTACAATGACTACCAATGGCGGATTTGTGGAGACCTAAAGGTCATTGCAATTCTCACGGGCATGCAGACTGGGTATACTAAATTTTGTTGCTTCCGATGTGAATGGGACAGCCGCAACAGACAGGAACATTATGCAAGAAAGGTGTGGCCTATCCGGGATCGTATGCAGCTCGGGCATAAAAATGTAATACACGAGCCATTAGTTAACAAAGACAGCTTCATTTTACCACTGTTACATATAAAGTTGGGGCTCATGAAGAATTTTGTAAAAGCGTTAGATAAAACGAGCAAAGCTTTCACTTATCTTCGAGAAAAGTTTCCGCAAGTTAGCGATGCAAAGATAAAGGAAGGTATCTTTGTAGGACCTCAGATTAGGAAAGTTATTGCAGACAAACAATTCGAGAACTTGTTACATGGTAGTGAACTTCGCGCATGGATGGCATTCAAATCGATCGTCGATAACTTTCTGGAAAATCACAAATCTGTCGACTATGTTGCATATTGTTAAGCAGTGCATAGATGCATACAGAATTATGGGCTGTATCATGTCCCTCAAAATCCATTTGCTCGATTCGCATCTTGACTTTTTCCCTGACAACCTTGGCGAATTCAGCGATGAACATGGAGAACGATTCCATCAAGATATCGCCGTAATGGAGTCACGTTATCAAGGACGGTGGAGTGTGACCATGCTTGCCGATTATTGTTGGATGCTTACTCGCGATGTACCACATGCCATTCACCGACGAAAGTCGACTGCCAAGAAATTCAAGCCTACATAACTGTTATACTTCTTGTACGAATGATGTTGTAATACTGTATGCGTTGTTAAAAAACTTCAATTGCGTATTTCTAGAGATCCCGACCTGATAGAGAAAAACGGTTTGCAGATTTAAAAACAGCGCATTAAAATTGACCAGAAAAACATAGAAATGTTAGAGAAAGAAAAAAAAAGTTTTTTTTTGTTAGTCAGTGTTATCATCAGGAGCATAATACCTATCCTATTGTATGGACAACAGATTATTGCTGGAATTGCAGAGGCGTTGTAACTATTAGGGGAGAGGAATACTGGTATACCTGTCACATCAAAAGAAACTGGTGAAATGGATTGTCGTAAAGAGCTGATCTTACATGTTTGTTTGTAATGTGCCTGTACTGGTTGTTGAATAGTATTGTAGGCTGTTGATTACGAAGGAGGCATATCCTTCTGATTTCAGAGGTTTTTGGTTGATGTCAATAACTGGTGCCAGACTACAGTGGGCCGATATATTCAGGCCACAGTCTTGCCTTTTTAGGAGACAACTGTAAACCACCATCATTCTTGAAGAAGTGGGAGCTGAAGGTTGTCGTTCAGCGAAGTGCAGGAAGATTCCTACATCATATTTCAAAGATAGGTGCATGTTTTGGCACCTGATCGCTCAACTAACATTATATTAGAAAAGAGACTGGGAATAGTGATATAAACATTCCATCAGTGTCCATAAAAACTTACAAACAACATGCAGAGATGATGATAATAAACAATCAACCAGTGTATACTAGAAGTCACCTCAGTTAAACAATACAACTACACCCTTATATAATAATATATGTATTATGGACAGAAGATCCATTGTATAAATTGATTGATGTAATTAATTTCTATGATTTCATTTTGAGTGTCAGTCCTGATTCCAAATGAATTAGATTCAGGACAATAAATTGAAAAAAAACATTACTTTACAAAACTTTCAACCACTGACTTACTAAAGATAGTCTTTTAAAGTGTAGTTCGTATGTGATTGTCGTGGTACTGTTGTGTTGTATTAGATAATACAATAATTTGTGTAATTGTTTATATATTTAGTTGGTTAATGCAACCTTACACTAACATTTCATAACCCTAGACACCAAACGTAGTCATCTTTCATTCTATCTAGAATAAGTCTGAATGAGATCATAGTGGTGGTAGTAGCAAGATACCCTGGAAATTTACTCTAATATTTATTATATTCAGGGACCTTCACAGCTGACCTCATTCAGTACACTAAGATTTCTTAACAACAAACTGTATTAACATCAAACCCACCACACACATATACTGGGTGTTTTGTCTCAACGGCCTTTTTATACCGAGTATACTGCCACAACGCGTACACATTTTCAGGGTCATAGCTGTTGGGAATCGTGTTGCACGTGTAACTTTCATTGTTTTCATGTAGTCTGTACACAAACCCGTGGGTTGAATCATGCACTTTCAATTCTAGTAGCCATTCGCTCTCTACCTCATGACAAACACGGGGAAAATCCATTCCCACACTTTTTTTTCCAGCTTCTCGGCATCAGTATATATAATAGTGGTGCGTTTTTAATGTGCTTCAGTATATATGTTCAATTGTCCAGCCTGGCCTTTGGCAGTATCATTTATGTTGGAGGAGAAGGTTGTGTGCGGGGACTAAACTACATACCCCTATATGAACTTTACCCGAGTCAATGTGTGACTTATTGTGTAATAATATAAAACACCCCGTGACAGTGTGTTAATAGCCTTTGTGGTGATTTCATTCTGATTTTCTGGTAATATAAATTTGTGCTTAAGCGTGTTAAAAGGTTAAAGTTTATCATTATCAGTCTAGCTGTTAAAGACCAGTGGAAAATAACGCGTAGCTATTCGTTTACCAGTTGTTCAATTTAATGATAATTCACCACCCGCTCTATCACACGAGAAGAGACGTTCTAGTTGACTAATTAATACACTAGGCGCGACTGATAAGTGACAGAATAGAATTCACGTATATTTCATTTTGGGTAATTTTAGTAAGTGACTGTTATTAAATACCATACGACGACCCACGATCGCCGACAATCCAATAGCTTTTTCTTTTTTTTTTTTTTTTGCAGCTAGATATTTTCCAAATACTGGAAGTATTTTTCACTGTTTGATGTGAACACAAGATCTCAGTTCTACACTAATATTCGAGGTGACATTTGTAACACCACCAAAATTGGCGTCCACCGTATTAATTTATTGTTAAGGCTGGACTGGGGCCAAATTTGGCACTGAACACTGACATTATCTATATAGATAAATACATTCAGGATAATTGTATGTCCAAGGATATATCACCAAGATTAGGTAAGGAGCGAGTGAGTGGCCACGTATGAGAGAGAGAGAGAAAGAGAATATTTTTCCATTGTTTCGGTAACCTATACCACCCTGGTTATTTTGCTTTTTTTTTTAATTGTTTACTTTACTGAGAAGCATTTATTAGGTACTTTGTTTACCTTACTGTCTATTCTGTAACATAGTGCTACCCTTTGACCTTTGGGTTTATTTACTTGTTAGGTTCTTGTCTCAATAAGGGGAGGGCACTATTATTCTGTTATTTCCTATGTATGAAATTCTGATTTTTTAAAATTGATCTTTCTTTAGATATTCGATGTTGTAAAAGTTTAATGATAATAAACAACAAACGAAACTTACTTTTTGTGTTGGCCAGACCCATAC
Organism: Oreohelix idahoensis; assembly: GCA_024509875.1. NCBI lineage: Eukaryota > Metazoa > Mollusca > Gastropoda > Stylommatophora > Oreohelicidae > Oreohelix > Oreohelix idahoensis. The sequence goes on from JAMPIV010014141.1 coordinate 263,647, forward strand.
CCAATTTACCATATTTTTTCACGTCTGTGTGTCTTGTTGTCACATATTTTTTCATACAAATATAGTGGTTTTTTTTTAAATCATTAGAAATAGAAATTTAAACTTATCAAAATAAGCATGTGTAAAATTGTTTTAATTGTCAGTCACAACATGTGTGTGCAATTTGATAAAGTTTGGTCAAAGGGAAACATGTGATTTTTGCTCTAGAAAATTGGTGAAAATCCAAAATGGCGAATGTTTTTTTACCATGGTAACCACATGTTTTTTAACAAAATAAACTGTAGAATTTGGTTCATGGACATACACTGTCTATTGCGCACATAAAAATTATGAAAATGTTATTAGAACAAAAGTTAGTTTTCACTGCAGTAAATGTAAGGGGAAATAAAAATGTACATTGAAAGGGAAGTAATATTACTAAATTTTTTTTTTATTACATTAAATTACATTTTAAAATGCCAAATTTAATGTAAAATCTTTTAAGGACAAAAAGAATGAAGTAGATTCAAATTAAAAAGTTTGATAATTTATCTTAGTTTTTTTGTGTTATTTTATTATTTATGTAAACGTTTTTATAGTATGTATATTTTTAAAGCACAATTTAATTTTACATATGTTTACTGATAATAGAAAACAAAATTTCTCAACAGTTTAATTCACTCTCTCTCTCTTGACGATAAAACGTGTTCCAAAAAGGAATTTGCAACACAAGTCATTTTTTGACGGCGTAACTGACCCATAATCAAAGAGAATAGTTCTTTTTTTCCAAACTGATGCTAGAGGATCCGGTGCACTTAACTAACACCACGCACTAGTGTGGTACATTGCATCGATACCGTCAGGTATGGAATACTTGACACGCGATTCTTGATAAAGCAACGGGCAGTTTGCCCAGGTACGAAGCACTGTACAGTAATCCTGACATGAAAAAAATAAATAGGTATATCGCATTGTGTTGTAGTTGTTATAATCCATTAGGCAGATGTTTCCACCGTTCTTAATTAAATCGATTAACTTCAAAGAGGTAAATTTACTTGAAGTTAATCGATTTAATTCGGTGAAGACAACTATCAACTAACTAAACTAGACACATACTTGTCAAAATAGTAATATTCATTCATTCAACACTCTGTCCATCATTCTCACTCGTGCACCCACAATTTTACTTCATTACATTCAGCAGTTTCGAACACTATTAAAATATATATATATTTTTTTTAATATAAAGTTTTGGCGAGGCGCGTCCCGTTCAACCTATTCGGTTATATTAGGGCGCATGTCCAAATATGAAAGACCTTTAGGTCTGGAGGATTAATTCTTCACATAATAAAACAATTTTAATGTATAAAAACAATTTTGTGTATACAATTTTATATACTGAAGCACATTAAAAACGCACCACTATTATATATAATGATGCCGAGAAGCTGGAAAAAAAAGTGTGGGAATGGATTTTCCCCGTGTTTGTCATGAGGTAGAGAGCAAATGGCTGCTGGAATGGAAAGTGCATGATTCAACCCACGGGTTTGTGTACAGACTACATGAAAACAATGAAAGTTACACGTGCAACACGTTTCCCAACAGCTATGACCCTGAAAATGTGTACGCGTTGTGGCAGTATACTCAGTATAAAAAGGCCGTTGAGACAAAACACCCAGTACATGTGCTTGAAATGCCACGACTATCTGAAAACGACCGCCAACGAGCCATTGGTATGTTGGAGACCGGAATGAGCTCGCGAGCCATTGCCAGAAGGATGAATTGCCACCACAGCACTATTGTACGTCTCAATGAACGTTATGGAACCATTGGCAGTGCCCGGGATAGACTTCGAAGTGGCCAGCCACGAGTTACTACCCCTGCGCAAGATCGTCATATTGTGCTGAGTCACCTAAGGAATCGTTCTCTCCCGGCAAGTCAAACAGCAAGAGCAATAGTGGGTAGACGTGGGCAAGTCTCTCGAATAACAGTCATACGACGACTCAGAGATATAGGCCTTACTGCAAGACGACCTTATGTTGGGCCAAACTTGACTCAAAGACATCGTCAGCAGCGACTGCAATGGGCAGAGCAACATGTCAGATGGACTAGACTGCAGTGAAATGCTGTTCTATTCACAGACGAGAGCAGATTCAACATATCCTTTGCTGATGGACGTATGCGGATTTGGCGACGGTGTGGAGAGCGCTTTGCAGATTGCTGTGTTCGTCAGCACAACCGATTTGGAGGTGGCAGTATTCACATTTGGGGAGGATTCAGTTTTCACCATCGTTTGCCTCTTCACGTCTTCCGTGGAAATGTTAATGCTGTGACATATCGAGATGAGGTTCTGGATGCATTGGTTGCTCCTGCGTTCACAAATTATCCAGACTTGCAGCTTCTCCAGCAGGATAACGCACGTGCGCACACCGCATGCATTACGCAGCAATATCTACAGCAGCAGAACATTGTGACGATTGATTGGCCTGCCCTATCACCAGACATGTCCCCTATAGAACATCTGTGGGACGAGCTTGGACGCAGAGTCTACAGGCAAAGTTCTCCAGCTAATCTGCAACAGTTCGAAGCTGCTCTTACACGTGAACAGGACTTGATTCCCCGGAATTTCCTTCAGAGACTTGTGCGTTCCATGCGGAGCCGCTGCCAAGCTTGTTTGCAAGCACACGGTGGACATACCAGATACTGAGGATAGTGTGAATGAATTTTTTTTATTGGTTGCATTTTTGGTTTTCTCCCTTGCCTGCACAGAATGCAATAAATTTCGTAACAATCAAATGTACAAATTAATGACCAGCATGGATTCATAGGAAAATGAATAAAGATTCCAAATATGTAAACTTGTAAACACTTATATTTACATTTCACACTCTGTTCCTAGATTATACAGGTGGTGCGTTTTTAATGTGCTTCAGTATATATAAAACTGTCTGGACCATTTCCATTTTAAAAGACAACGTGCTTATTTTAATGGTATAAATGTGTTAGTTGTCTAAGCATAACAAACTGTTAAAATGTAAAGCTCTGTTGTGCAAACTGTCTAGACATAATGTATAATATGAAATTTCCTTCGTGTACAGAGTACATACTCAACGAGCTGATCAATCTACCTACCAAGATCACGTAGTCACCAGTGATTCGCTAAAGATAAAGCTAAAAATCACCAAGTTCAGCTGGTCACCGCGCCAGTGCATGAAGTGAATTGATCTACTTTCATCGTATCTTGCGCGACGTAAATTCACCCAGACTAGTTTCATTATACACGAAACTCATTTGTTACCAGAAGATCATTTCGGGAAGAACTCCAGTCTAATTAGTGTGTTTTCAAGATCAAACAGCAGACATTTTCCTGTGACAACTGTCAACGGGTTGTCAACTTTAGAGAGAGATTTTGAAACATTGAAGGACAGTATATCTTGCAAATTCTCATTACAACAAAGGTTTTCACCAGTATGTCCTCGTCTTTGGGATATTCCACACGACGTACCATATCGTCTATACATATCGGTGTATAATCAAACTGTAGAGAGACATAGACAGTATAGATTTGACATCAGTTTGGTAACACATATCATATCACATCATCACTTCGCTTCACATAGGTTCATTCTCCTATCTAACTAACCACATTCATTACATCTTATCTGCGTGTGTGAATTGTCTTTCACCATCATCACTTTTTATTCCGTACTAACCCTATTTGTATATATATATATATATTTAACTAATAAAACATAGTCGTGTTGTTAAAAAAAAAAAAGACGAAAGAAATGACAACAGTTCATAAAAATTAAAGAAGCAGACATAGGGAAACTAGCAGAGCTGGTAGAGGAAATAGAAGAAATCTTCAGATGAATAGAACAAGAGAGAATGATCATTGATGACATTTCCGCTAAAACTACACAAAGAAGCAAAAACAATGAACAGCCCAAGTAACAATTAATCATTGTAATCCTAGAGGGGCCGCTTCCAATAACCATCGAGAAAGTCCTAAACCAGATATAGTCAAGGAAGATGACCCAGGCAATAGGCACATAACCTGAGCCAACCAAAATACTCAAGGATCCACACATTAGTTAGTAGCCTTTTTATGGACAAGCCCTTTTTAGGGCTGCCAGCAAACTAGCGAGAACAAATGTGAAAAAAGCACACTTACAACAAACAAACAAAGACACAGCAATTGATTGAACAAGCCACAATATTAGGAATAAGCAATTAGCAGGACGATTCCAGAGAGTTAGCTAGGGGACCTTTTCAGGACTAACATCAGTCTAGAAAAAAAACAGATAGACTGAATAAGTATATCCAGCAGGCGGGTCTGAACTTCAGTCTAAAAGACGACGGAGGCCATGACACTCAATGTGGGCAGTCCTGAGCCCATAACAATAAGGAACCAGAAGCTGGAACAGACGGACACATTTACATACCTAGGATGCATAGTAACACCAGACGGCGGAATAAGCAAAGACATCAACAACAGAATGAATAAAGCGACAACAGCCTTTGCTAGTCTCAACAACATCTGGAAGTCTTCCTAGTACAGCACAAACACCAAGTTAAGATTCTATGAGAGCTGTGTACTTTCTGCGTTTCTCTATGGTGCGGAATGCTGGAGAGTAACAGAGAAGGAAATGTCGAAACTGTCCTCTTTCCACACAATCTGCCTAAGGAAAATTCATCGAATCTTTTGGCCTAATACTATCACTAACCAAGAACTACTTACTCGGAGTAACCAAGAGGACATGCACACCATCATAGCTGGAAGACGCTGGAGTTGGGTTGGCCACGTCCTCAGAAGGGACCCCGATGCCATCACAAGAACGGCTATGCTATGGACCCTCGAAGGAAAACGAAAGAGAGGCCGACCAAAAACAATTTGGTGGAGAACTGTGGAAGCCGAGATGCAAAGAATGAACCCAGAGCTGGGGCACTATACGAAGGATGGCGCCGACCGAACAAGGAAGCAGTTTGTTGCTGCCCTACAAGACGCCACCAGGCGTGATGGCCACTGATTGCTTTGACAGTTGGCGGCTAAGGATCAAAGAAGAAGATCAGTCTAGCATCAAGATTGAATCAATCCCACAATATACACCAATTAAAATCGAAAGGGCCCACCTCAGGTCAGGTTGAGCAGGCTATTTAAGCTTTATAACAGGGTTAAAACAAAGCAAATACCTGGGAGATCCAGACCTCCTGGGCGACCCGGCTAGATTGGAACCAGGCCAGGAGGAAAACAGCCAATAGGATAGTGTGGCGCTCTCTCTGGCAAACCTCTACACCCCAGGGTAGAAGAGAAACGACTAAGTAAGTACTGTAAGTAAATACTTGGGGAAGCGGTGCGTGGGGGAGAGACAAAATTGAGGGATATCAGAAAGATAAAAGATATAATGATAGAACATATGAGGTACTTTAGATTAAAAACAGAGGGTGCATTATTTTGGCTGAGTGGCTAGAGAGCTTGCCTGTCGCGACAAATTTACCGAGTTAAAGGATCGAAACCTGGTAGCGTTTAACTCTGGTCTACCCATCTAGTTATTAGGTACCTGACTCTGCTTTTGAATGATGGAAGCCAAAGGCAAAGAGGAAGAAAACTGGTCACCTCCACGTGATTAAGCTGGACCTAGTATGGTTAAGTCTCTAACACTTCACTCTCAACATCAGTATGTGCTGTGGGTCAACATTTACCTTTTAAGGTAAAATAAAGGTAGACGTTATACTCGAATATAGACTAGGTACTAGAAATAATAGGACTACGGTTCATTTAAGCATGTCGTAAGAGATGACCAATATGAGGTTGTGCATGAAGCTGGCAACCTCATATAAAACAGACTGCAAAGGAAGCCACGACAGCTGCAACATAACATGAAAGGTTTTGGTGCAAGCTTTCTGCAAGGGGATTCGCAGCAGTGGTAACTCCATGCATCACTGTCAGCAAAAAGGAAGATAATTATTAGAAAATATCTTCGAGAAATCAGCTAATAATAACCCTACAAAGCAATTCTTATTCTGAAACTCCTCGGGTAAAAGAAATAAGAGATAAACACTGTCACGGACTGCCTCCCCTGCTTTGCATTAGTGGTCCAACAGTGGCCAAAACTCTAGAGTATCTAAATGGGTGGTCAAAGGTGTCTACTTTTGCACAAGATTACTATTGGCAGAGATGTAGATAGAAGGGTAATGACTCTTCTACCTTAAGGTAGTTTGACAAGATATATTCAGGTCAAGAACAATGTTGCATTGGGCTGAACAATTGTTAACTTATATCTGATCCGTCGCCTTTTGTGAAGGATTTAAGCAATGGTGTTTAGCCCGTTCAAGCCCCCAGCTGAGTTAATTCAGCGAATTTCCTCTTATAATGATATAGCTGTTTAGACACATACAGGCGCGGATTTCTCTCGCGTGCCCAGCTGGGCGCCCATACTTCTTGTACTGAAGATCGGAAGTTAAACAAGAATTTGCCGGCATGAAAGTTACATAATCTACCGAAGGATGGGCACTCGATGTTGTCAATATTTATAATTAAACTGAAGGGTTTGTTCTCCCGTGTGTTACACGCGCCCGAAAAGGGAGCAAAGAATAGTAACACTGTTCCCTGCCATGCATGTCGTAGAAATCGACTAAGGAGGGTTGGGCATGGGGCTGGTTACCCCATCCTGTAAAAAATTTAAACCACAAAAAACTTCAACAAATATGGACAAGTCAGTTAAGGAAAATAAAACACAGCCATCCAAGACAGGGGAAGGTCCTCTCGCAAGGAGGCGTATGATGCAACACAGAGAAAGCTGAAAGGAGTCTGTGTTGCTGACTAACCTTCTTTCTTCTAGGAGAACTTCCAGATTTGGCACCTGGAATGTTCGGACATTAAACGAACAAGGGAAAGTGGCACAAGTAGCAGCAGAAATGAGGGAATATAAAATCGAGGTTCTGGGAATGTGTGAAACAAAGTGGAAGGGGTTAGACAGGAAGAAACTCATCACAGGTGAATTGGTGCTGTCCTCATGACATGAAGACGAAAGTTCACACCACAGTTAAGGGGTAGCTCTTATGTTATCTAAATAAGCACAGAAAGCATTGAATGGGAAGCTGTTGGACCCAGAATAATAACAGCTACTTTTAAAACAGCTAAAAACAAAATACATGTAAATGTCATCCAATGTTATGCACCAACTAATGACAAAGAAGAGTCTGTGAAAGAAGCATTTTATACTAGACTACAGGAAATTATGGATAAAGTAAAAAGAAGAAACATCACAATTTTGATGGGTGACATGAATGCAAAGATAGGTACAGTCAACACCGGATTTGAAGAAGTCATGGGAAAACATGGGCTAGGAATAATGAATGAAAATGGGGAACTATTCTCAAACTTCTGTGCTTCAAATCAACTGGCTATAGGAGGAAGCATGTTTCCACATAAGAGAATACACAAGGCAACATGGATATCACCAGACCATAGAACAATCATATATGCATTTACAAGAAGTTTAGATCATCATTGCAGGATTGTAAAGGTATATAGAGGAGCATATGTGGCATCAGATCACCACCTTCTGATAGCCAAAGTAAAAATGAAACTCAAGAGATATGCAACAATGCAAAATTACAGACAACAATTTAATGTAGGACATCTTAGAAATCAAGAAACAAATTTGCGGTCACAGTATCCAACAAATTCCAAGTGCTCCAACAGCTGGAAGATGTAGAGAATACAGAAGACTATTGGCAGCAGGTCAAAACTGTATGGAATGAGACATGTGAAGAAATACTGGGGAAAAGGGAACGACAACAAAAAGAGATGTTATATAAATTACTTGGTAGTCTGGGAAAAGGAAGAGATACCAGAAGAATGGAAGGAAGGATATCTGGTTAAGTTGCCTAAGAAGGGAAATTTACAAGAGTGCCCAAATTATAGAGGAATAATGTTACTATCAGTGCCAGGAAAAGTATTACACAGGATTATCCTTGAGAGATTAAAAGAGTCCATAGACAAGAAACTGAGAGATGAACAAGCAGGTTTTCGACAAAACAGATCTTGCACAGACCAGATAGCCACTTTGAGAATAATAGTTAAACAAAGTCTGGAATGGAATTCACCCCTATACATCGGATTTGTGGACTACGAAAAGTTATTTGACAGTGTAGACAGAGAATCACTTTGGAAATTGATGAGGCATTATGGAGTTCCCCTGAAGATCATTAATTTTATAAGACATGACATGCAGAGTTCTTCACAAAGGACAGCTTACAGAACAGTTTGGGATAAGAACAGGAGTGCGACAGGGATGCCTCTTGTCTCCATTTCTTTTCTTACTAGCAATAGACTGGGTTATGAGATCATCGACAACACACAACAGAAATGGAATCCAGTGGACTCTGACTAAGCAGTTGGATGACCTGGATTTTGCTGATGACTTGGCTCTTCTGTCCCATAACCGTAATCAGATGCAGGACAAATTGAAAACACTTGATGAGAGGTCACATCAATTGGGTCTGAAAATACACAGGGAAAAGACAAAAATAATGAGAATAAATGCAGATAATGATAACAGGGTTGAACTTGAAGAAACGCCAATACAAGATGTAGAATCGTACACATATCTTGGCAGCAATATAGACAAAGTTGGAGGGACAGACAGTGATATCAAAATAAGGATACAAAAGGCAAGAGGAGCTTTCATTGCATTGGGAAATATATGGAGATCAAGAGAAATCTGATCCAACACGAAAACAAGAATCTTCAACTCAAATGTGAAGTCAGTCCTATTGTATGGCTCTAAGACATGGAGAACAACAAAGACAACAACAAAAAAGCTACAGACTTTCATAAATGGGTGCTTGCGTAGAATAGAGGGATTAAAATGGTATGACAAGGTTACCAACGTGGAACTGAGGACAAGAACTAGACAAGTGCCAGTGGAACAAGAGATGAGAAGAAGACGATGGCGATGGATTGGACACACACTGAGGAGACCTGTTGATAGCATTACAAGGCAGTCCTTGTTCTGGAATCCCCAGGGCAAGAGAGGCAGAGGTAGACCAAGAAGCACATGGAAAGAACTTGAGATGATGGCACGTGACAGGAGGACTTGGCATGTGTTTGTTGAAGGCCTATGCTCCTTTGGGAGTGGAGGGTTATGAATGAATGAATGAAGGGTTTGTTATAAATTACAGACATCAGTCATCTAAAGTAGAAGTGTCAATAACTTATATGGGTGGAGTTTTAAATTACCTGTGTCCTGCAGAATTTCATGAGAGAGAGAGATAGAGAGAGAGAGATAGAGAGAGAGAGAGAGAGAGAGAGAGAGAGAGAATATATACTTAAGTCAAACGTTTAAATGTGCTTGGTCTAGCCAAAATATATTAACTAGACGACGTTTGATTGGTGACTTTCACCGCGTAGGAAGCTGGGAGTGCGTGGATAAAAGGCCCCATTTCATGTAGCACATTTTCAAATTCCAGCACTCCTTTATACTGATTCAAGACGATACCTTCAGACTAGCCAGGACCGTAGAAAAGTAGGATTTCAAGAATGAGGATTGGACCAAGTATTGAGGATCTTCAGAAATTAACCAGGAAGAAAACTTGACTTTATTTTACTGGAAACCACAAAGTCCTCCGAACTTATAAATAGGATAATAGTGGGACTTTCATTAAAGTAATACTTGGCTACCTGTAAGACGGCCCCAGAACTTGTGGCCCGACATTATTCTTCCTGTGTCAGATGTCTGTAAAAAAATATAACCCGATACTGTTTGAGTTGTAACATACATTTTATATTTTACGTTTGACATGTTTAACTCGCTGGTGCTTGTACAAGTTCATTCGAGGCTGGCAACCTCAACATCTGAAAATGATAGAGTCATGAACTACCACAGTAAGCGCTGGTAACTGCCTCATGTCAGTTCTGTCAAAGGGAACCAAAAGTAGAAGTAGCCCCACGCTCTACATGGAGCAAGAAGTGGATGATGATGCCATCATGGTGTACATATTTATTATAATAACAATTTAATAAGTTCATTTGTATCTTTTAAACATGCATAAATCAGTCAATAGTCATTTTCCGCTGTTAAGCTACATTTTTTCCTCGTCAGATTGCCTGAATTAACGATGATTTTTCGTCATATCCACTGGGTTTATCACTGATGCTCAGGGAGGGTATAATTACTGAGAAAAATGGAAGGGTCAGTGGAACAGACAGCAGGGAAGGTGCCTGGCTAGTATCAGGAAACTTATACTCAGCAGAGACATTTGTTTCCTCTAAAGTTTGTGGTACAAGTTGGTGATACCAGTTGTGGTACAAGTTGGAGATAACAGCGTATGATACCAGCTTGATACTAGTCTGTAAATCAAGAGCTTGTGGTCTACGCTAGATGCCTGCTTTTAACGGGCTGTGAAGATCCTCGACTTGACGTTAAAAGCGGTTACCCCTGCCACTACGCCTGGGACGTACACAGACGTTGACAACTGACGGAGCAGTCAGCAAACTAGTCCAACATCTGGCCAGATAAGTGATTTTAATCTGGCCAAAACAAAATAATTCTCACCACCAATTGAAAACACCCTCACAAGTTTTTGATGAGGATAGTGTAAATATCCTCACATTACTTTCGTATTTACTAATGTTAAACCATAATTGATTATTAAATTTGTTATATGTATTTACTAATTAGTAGTTGATTTAAATTCTACAGAGAGAAGTGCACACGTATGAATCAGTGATCCTAAATATAAATGCAACAAGGCTATTTAAGTGATATTTTACTGAATAATTCAATTGGGGGAGCTCAGAAACGAGCTAATATATCTTTATCTTCATAGTGGGGACAGGCAGATGCAAAGTTCACAATACTTTTGATAAAGTCAACGCTGTGCTTGATGTCTGAAACATCCTATGAAGACTCCCTAAAATAGAAGCACCATCCTTCTATTTACAACTCTATCAAGAGTAATCTTGAACAAAGATAGATACTCAGTTTATACTCTAATTTTTGGTCATTGTTGGACCATCACTGCAGAGCAGGGGAGACAACCCATGATATATACCTTAAAATTTGCTAAATGGTGGCTTCATCTTCGCATGCTTTCCTAATATTCCTTCATTTAAGCAGTGTCAAGTCTTTCAGCTGCCATTCTCAGAACTAAGTTATCAGGACATTTAGTTTAGCCTTAATCTGATTAGACCTACACTGATAGTGGTTACTCAGCCAGGTATTTTCGACAGGCTATATTCGGAGTAGAAAGATTGTTTGTCGACCGGATCTCTCCTGTTCCAGTGACGTGCTAGCAGTCCTTTTCTTGACTAGTCCTATCCAGGGCTTGGTATTTATCAACGCTGCTTTGGGTATAAGAAATTAAGAACTGCAGTGGTAAACGGTGGGGAAAACAGAAAGAAAAACCTGTAATGCATTTTACTAGTACGATGGACAAAGAAAATCATCTACGTTACGGCCAAAAGGGTTTCACCATGGACAACAGAATAAACAGAAAGAAAGAAAGCGACACCTAAGTGAAAAATATGAAAATTAAATAAAAATGAAAAATAGTCCCTCGATTAGCGTGGTGGTTTAGTTATGCTGCAAACGTTAGGTCATATTGCTTCAAACATTTGTTAACACATCATTTTCTTCCATTAAAATGAACAATCAATTACAAGAAGGAAATTGAGGTCTTTGAGAAGTGGACATATCGAAATGGAAAGAAAGGAACGCAAGTAAAGAGTCCTAGGAAACATAGCAATGAATTAATTAAGGAGACCAAAATTAGCTAAAATATTTTGTCCATGTTAGAAAAAAACATAACACTTTACTCTTTTTGTTCTGTATGTGTTCATCTCATTTCCAAGATGCATGCTTGTTACGAGTTATTTTACACAACTACAGTGTTGTTCTTATGAGGAGCTTTGATGGGCTCTTATAAAAGTTACTTTTTATGGAATTACACCGTAAGAGGATATGACGTCATAGCGATATTGGTCAGTGAGCAGAAGTTTGCATAAATTAGTAGAAGTGTGCAAGTCGTCTGCTAGGGACTTCTACTGTGTGTTTCATGGAGCGAGGATGTGTTTGATATATGCTCCAGATATTGATGTGTGTCCAGGCATAATTTATTCTATTATGGCATCAAGAGTCTTCTGTGAGATGTCCATATGATTTTAGAACGAACAGGGAGTATTTGTAATCGAGTTTAAGAGTCGTAATATTATAATAAAGAAGCTGTAGCGTCAGTCGCTAGTAACACTGTCCACGGACTGTCTAGCTAGCATTTTATATTATAGTGATGGTGTGACCAGTGGTGGTCGATATGCAGTTATACTATTGATTCTACAATTGCAGCTGTTATGCTTTGTACACAAATAAATGATGTCTTCGTCCTCAAAGGTGGTGCAGTTATCGAATTTACTGAATGTCCCATCCTGTTGCCTGTTTTGATAACCCTAGAAATTACTTTGGCCAACACTTACTAACACCAAGAAGAAAGTGAACGCAACAATGCTCCCCCATCAATCCCAGATGTAATATGTGCCAGTAATATTAAACTGTATTGTGATGATAAGGTCGTCTTGAAAGTTAAAAAAAAAACCGTTAAGGTAGTTTCATAGGAGATACTGCCATATGGGAGTGAAGTGTTAAATGGGTGACCATCTTCCCTTCCTCGCTGCCTTTGCATTTCCTAACTTAAGAACAGAGTCAGGTACCCATTTTACAGCTGGGTAGATGAGCGCGACACCACCATTTTTCGAACCCAGTACCTCTGCCAGTGCTCTAACCACCCTGCCAATCGGACGCTTCTCTTGAAAGGAGTGATAAATGACACTTCAATGAACAAGACATATGCTACATATTTTTTTACTGCTAGTACTTGAGAAAGAGCTGACAGAAATTCCTAGGAATGAGAAATGGGTTGCATGTAGGATGCTATGAAATTTGCCAACAACCAGGCTGTCACTGCCTGCACAATAACAAAAGGGGTGAACCATGGTATAAGTGCCTCAATAAATTGTGTTACTGTGTACTAAAGTAGCCATAACCTCAACTATATGTACATAATAAGCATGTATTTCTGCATGTACTCTATTAATTTAAAACAACAACATATTCAAAAATGCTAATTTACTTTTCCACTGAACAGTGAAGATATTTGTGAGCACAATTACCAAGTCTGAATAATGTGATTTGAAGATTAATTTCTCTCACAATTTGGTGATATATATTAATTAAAAATAAAATGGCATGGAATCAGTTTTACACATTAACGTATGCAAGAAATGTGGGATGTTTCGGGATTCACCCTTATTTATTTACTTACAATATATCATATCTTCATGAAACCACATATTTACAAACAAAAACTGTCAGCATTCTTAAACTCAGAATGATGTCTGGCTTAGCCAAGTTTGTACTCCTACTCAGTTTTTAAAACAAATGGGTCAATATCTTTTGAGCTGAAATGAACAAACAAAAAGGAAAATAATTTTTAGTAACCTAAGTTGACCTCAGATTACAGCTTTAGTTTGTCATATATCTGCACCAGATACATTTACAGCTGTGACTGGTTGTACTGTACAAGTGGAAAAAAACATTCCTCGTTCAGAAACAAAGAAGTTCCTAAACACAGTGAAAACACAAAATAAATTCATTAACAAATAACAATGTACTTATGTGTTAAGGTTAACAATATAGTCATGTTATGAATCAGTGCATACAAAAGTAATTTACTGTAACCAATATTTGTAAGGTCAATCAAAGAGATTAACACAAGTTTGTTCAGATGCTAAAGTTCAACAGTTTATTTAAAAAATGTTATGTCCACCAATCAACTGTAAACAGATCCTGTGATTGCAGAAGATGCTCTGCCACAGGAAAATAATTTAAATTCAGATTCCAGTCTAGAAATTATCAATATACAGACACTAATGACCATCACTTTGTTTGCTGCTATCTGTTATTGTTAATGCTATATCTAATTTTAAGGTAATTCTTATTTAATGTCTTAAGCCCCTGCCCTCTCAAAAATAAAAATCTATTTGCTGATCATGAAATATGTTATTCAACAAACAAGTTGTCAAACAGCGGTAAAATAAAGTTTCCCCCCCCCAATCATATACACACACAAACAAAAACATATGCACAGAAAACTGAACAATACTTGCAATGTACAATACACAAGACAGTATGAAAATTCAAGACAAGAACCAGACAATAAAAATTCTATCTGGTACTATGATTTGGCAAAGGCCAGAACATACAAATAAAATTAGTAATGGACATCCTAACTGTATGGTTATTTACTACTTAAGTTATTTACAAATACTGAGGAACTCCAGACATACACACAAAATGACCACCAAGGAAGTCAAACAAAGGTAGCGTATAAACCTTTAAAATAAACCACTAAAAATTCCAGATATAATAATAAGCAAGTCCAGACATGCAATATCAACTTTCTGATATAGGGCCAAAAAAATTTGAAAAGAATCATTATCTTAATACAGTCAAAACTCCAATTATCTGAACTGCCAATTAGTCAAATCATCAGAACCAAGAAATATGGGCATCTTATGTGACATAAGCCACCCCTCTACTTGCTGAGTCAGCTCGTGTGATCATTATTCCAGTCTGTTCCCAGCTGTAGTGTAATAAGTGTAGTGTTGTGTTTAATGTCATTTTCAAACCCACTCTAAATTTGATGGATGCTTCCCAATTTCAACGAAGTGAAAATATTTTGTTCTTACAGTGGTGGCAGGGAGCCGCAATAGCACAGTGGTTAGTGCACTGGCTTCCTTGCTCGGTGGTCCATGGTTAGATCCTCAGTTGAGGTGGGATTTTTTAGATTACAAACAAACGGCTCTAGAGTTGACCCAGCCTCATGAATTGGGTACCACAGCAACTCTGGGAAGGTTAAGGCGGCCGGCATGATGCTGACCACATCACCCCTAGTGTGCCGATGGTCAAGAAAATATGAGCCTAACACCATATTTCTAATATGCCTCAATGGGCATGTAACAGGATCCTTTACCTTTTTACAGTAGTGGATAAAGTGAAAATAATTAATTGGTTCAGAAAACTCAGGGAAGAAAACTGTTGAAAGATATTGTGGCAGCATGTCTTATAAGGCGAGTAACATGAGATTGTGCACGGAGCTGACAACTTCGTGTAAAACAAATTTCTACAGAAACCACTGCTGCAAAAGCATCTGAATGCTGGGTACAGGCTTCCTGCAAAGGGACCAGCTACAGTGGTGGCTCCATGATCATAAGGAGCGCAAAGAGAAAAGATATTATGTCAAGGCAGCCAAAATTTCTGACAAATAGAATAGCAAGTCAATTCTTCAGTTCATTTCTGTTTCAGAAATTGAGGGTAGTAGCTCTAGCAGAAAAACGATGAAAAAGGCTGACACTGGCAAACAGAAGACGGGAGCTCTAGCAGGAAAAACAGTGAAACAGATTGACACTGACAAATAGAAGATGGTAGATCTAGCAGGAAAAACAATGAAAAAGGCTGACACTGACAAATAGAAGATGCAACATAAAAATGGTTTAAGCAAAAAATATCAGCTGGATACATATGTTTTTGTCATGAATAAGAGTGTTTTTTTCCTTAATCCAATGATCCACATCTTAGTTATCCTTACAACCTTGTCAAGAATTAATTCAGATAATCTGAGTTCAACTGCACTTTCAACAATGTTAAGACGTGCAAAATAAAAGGTCAGCACAGATGTTAGCATATGTGAGAAAATTCAGTGTGGAATACAAATTTACAATACTTATATTTTTAACAGAATAACATATACTAGTAATCAACATGACTGCATGATGAAAGATTAACACAAATTGTGTGTATAATTTTTGGTTTCTTAATTTGCCAAACACTCATAACATCACACTACTTTTGTATCAATAATCAGATATCAATAAAAGTATCAGCCGGAAATGAATACTCTCACAAAAGGTGATTGTAAAGGGCAATTTTTACTATCTTGCAATATAATACATTTATATTCTTATTATGTTCGCAAATATTTTGTAAGCAAAGTATTTCCTTTTTAAGTGCTTAAGGAGAAGTCATTTTTGGGTTGCTTCCCTTGAAAATAGTTCTGTCATCTTCGATCGGACTCCGCAGACGACTCTAGGCCTACTGCGATTTATTCTGTGGCTGGGTAGGAATAGATTGTTCTTGCTTCAGTATATCTATGGCCTGAATTTATACGTAGTGTTTGTATGAGTAGGACGAGTCTGTCTTATATATGGATATCTTTGCATTTCTAAGTCGAACTAATTTGGTTGTCGCTAGAAAAGGTCAAAGGCTATGCAGCGGAAGTATCGCTAGCAAAGGGTGTGATCCATGGCTGTCATCCTGTGAGGATGCCGAGTTTTGTTGTAGCAGGCTTTTTGCCGATAATTAGTGATCATATATATGGATGGGAAAAGTGATAATCATTTAGAACATGTTGTATGACTTACCCCAGTGTTTATTCTCCATTGCGAAGGAATGGCAAAGTTTATTTTGTCTATAAAAAAGTGAGTGAAGCTCACGAGAGAGAGAACAGCCATGTTGAAATTCATATACTTTGTATTTATCGAGTGAGAAAAGGGATGCCTGTACTATCGCTCGATGAACCAAGAGATCACTGCTACATGTGAGAACCCATGTCTGGGATTCCTATATTATGAAATATATATATATTGAACTTTACGTGAAGGAATATTCGCTAGACGAGGTTAGGTCTAGGAGCCTTCCTATGTATTGGTTATGGTCTGACGTGCCCAGTCAGTAAAGCCAGATGATTTACATGATGGAACGCTGAATGCTTATTTACGAATGCTCCATTATGATATTTGCCAAGCATGAATGCTAACTTAAGATGATATTCCTGTGATCAACATTATGCTGTCTATGTCGACATTTGTTCCTGTAACCATACACGTACTGTCCAAGTGTGCGTCCCATTAAATGTTATAAAAAGACCACCGTAGTTCCAGTACTTCTTGAATTCGAACAGTGTGAGTATGAGTGATGTACTACCAACCTGTCAACTCTATCGAATCATTCTACCATTCGCGTACTGACATTCAGATACACACTCATTGTTTACACTCACATTCTTGTCGGAGCCTCATCACGTTCCAGGACAAGATGACCTGTATGACCAAAACTGTGCTGGGTTTGATGAGTTGACAATCGTTACACTTTACTACACCAGTCCCAACATCTACATTTATCCACTGGTGGACATTCACATCATTTAGCAAATAAAGCATGATTCAACAACTAGTAGCCAGTATGAGTTAACAACTACACACAAAGAAAGAGTTTAACAACTGGTGTGCCAGCTTCCTGGGTCAACCTGCACAGTGACCATATTGAGAAGTAAACTACTGAGACCAGACGTTCCTTGGGGTCTGTTACGACACACAAATACATCAGCAGTACAACTCTACAGTGATGTCAGCGTGACCTGTCCTGTCGAGAGTATGCAGTAACTAGGTCAGGGTTTGTTGACATTTGGTTCATTGGACATTTGCCATACAACTGACAGTGTTACACAGCGAGCTTGGTTGAAACATAGAACATTACACATCAGGACTGGAGAATATTTGACAGTGTTTGCGAAAGGAAATGTTATTGAACTGAGAAGTCCTACATTGATTGTTATCATTCAAATCAACGATGGAGCTTCTATTTCTGTGTTGAATTTAAAATAATTAGACCAGAAGTATTTGTTTTATAAAGTACCACAGTACTGTACTATTAGGCAGTGTAACTGAGCCTTCATTCCAACACATTCTTTCTGCAACACTCTATTTACATCATATTGCCATACTATTTATGCATTTATGTATTTATGTTTTACTATTTATATGTGATATTTGTTTGTATCCAGCGGGTTGTTGTTTCGGTTGGGCGGTGTCACACAGCAGAGTATCCCACGTAATAGAGGGTCTGATGTGTGCGTTTCTATAGGTGCAATTTTCTTCATTGAAAATTTGCTGCGACAGCTGTTGCTATTAGTGTTAGCTGTGAAGTCTGTACTCATTGTTGTTTTTGTAATATTCCTCTGTTCTTTAGTTTGTTTTGATTTGTTTGTAATTTGTTGGTCTACCCTATTCTATCTTTCAGTTCTATTCTCAATTTATATTTATATACTGTGGCGTTATTTGTATTTGTTATCCTCTTGCGGTTTATCTTTTATTGTTTTTCCCATTTGATTTATTTCATTTCCGCAAATGTTTTCATGTTCTTCTGTATAACTGTTTTGTTTTGTGCCTGATCGACATACACTATTTAAAATATAGTTGATCATATAAATTGATGTACAAGAATCAACTGATAGTTAATTGCTATTACTAAAGGTACACAGTTGATGATATAAAACACTATTTCTGGTGCACTGCACTTATATTATAGAGTGAACCAGCAACTTATAGCTGTTATTATATAAGGATTTATACAAGACCTTTGTAAGGCTTGTTTCCCACAGTGATTGGGATAGTTAAGTACTATTTTTCACAGGTTACAAAGTTATCATACAAAGTCTTTGATTAAGACTAAGAAAGTAAATTTATTTACTTTTGCAAATTACTGATCTTATTAGACAAGATGTCTGCCTTGGATTATTTTATCACACAAGGCAGGGCTCTTGATAAGACTGGTCAGCAGTTAGAAGAATGGGCAGTTGCTCAATATGACAAAGCATTGGCTGCTGAAGAAAGAAAAGCATTGATTGAAGAAAAGAAATTAGAAGCTGAGGAAAGAAAAATTACAAAGAGAGGATGAACAAAAGAAATTGCAGATACAGACTGATGAAAAAAGATTCCAGATGGAAATGGAAAAAGAGAAAAGAAAAGATGAAGCTGCTGCTGAAGAGAAAAAATTACAGGCTGCTGCAGAAGAGAGAAAATTACAAGCTGAAGCTCAAGAAAAAAAAGCAATAAGAGAACATGAACACCAAAAAGAACTTTTAGCATTTGAGTTAGAAAAGTTAAAGTTAACAAACATAAGTAATGTTAATCAAGCATCTAGTGGTAATGGTAAACCCTTTACTTACAAGGTCAAGGTACCAGCGTTCAACCCTTCCAGTGATGACATAACATTCTGGCTAAACAGATTTGAACGCTCGTGTCGAGCACATAATGTGGACAAATCACAATATGCTAACCAGTTATCAGAAAATCTGAAAGGTGATTCTCTGACTAGTTTAAGTTTGGTTGAAGAGGCTGACAAAGATAACTATGATGTTATTAGGGCAGCCTTATTAAAGAAGTATCAGTTGTCTGAAGAGGGTTATCGGAAGTTGTTTAAGACAATGGTGCCTGAGGCAGGTGTAGAATTCTCAGAATTCATTGCAAGGACACGACTTACATTTGATCGTTGGATTGAGCTATCCAAAACAGAAAAGACTTATGAAGCCCTTATGGACTTGATACTCAGAGACAAGATTATGTCAAGTATAAATAAACCTTTCCTCGAATTCTTACATGAGCGTAAACCTAAGTCTCTAAAAGAAATGGAACAGTATTGTACCCAATACGTCACTGCACATCCGGACGTAGCTATTAGCAACAGTAAGGTTAAAGAAGGTATGCCAGTTGCTTCTGCAACACCATACAACCCTAATCACTCTCACAAATTCCAAGGACCTCAAAATAGGTTTAATAAAAAAGGTAACTATTACAGTTATCAGAACCAAGGTAACCAATCATTTCAGGGTTCTTCTTCGAATACCTGGAGAAGAGCTGACAGCCCTCGATTCAGGGGTGGTCATAATTACAGGAACTTTCGCAAAGGAAGTCATTCTAGAAACTATCCAAGTTTTCCTTCATGGAGACAACAGGATCATAATTACCGAGATACTCATTATAATGAATATGATGATAGTAACCAAAGGAGCTATGATTCAAACCCGAGTAGGGGTTATAATAGTGGAAACAATGATAAGTACAGAGGCAATAATAACAGAGGTAGAGCACAATTCAAAAAACATAAAGCTCATTACCAGGCGAACTCTGCACAGCAAGAGTCCCACGAAGCCTATAAACAAAATAAAGATAATGATGACTCTAATAATATGGCATGTGCCGCTTTTGATTTTGGGAGAGCATCTCAGTGCCCCCAATGCAAAACATTATTTGAGCCAACCACAGTGTCTACTTTAAGCTGTGGCCATCCTCTTCCCGCTCTTCCTGCGTCAATCGCGCATGATGGGAGAGGTTCTCTTGTCTTACACAAAGGTTTAGTAAATGACAATCCAGTCTCAGTACTTTTTGATTCTGGATGCACAACTATTGGGGTTAGGCAGTCACTCATAGATCCTTCTCATTCTACAGGCAAAGTAGTCAAATGCGTAACATTTGGCGGCACCATAGAGAAATACTCTACCGCTATCATTAGGATTGCTACTCCTTTCTTCACAGGAGATGTACACGCATGTCTTTTGCCGGATCCGATCGCTGATCTTATCATCGGTCGCATTCACGGAGTCAAAGAATGCACTCCGGAGCAAATTTCCGTTTGGGAAAATCAAAATATGCAATCTGCTAATGCGGTAGTCACTAGAGCTCAAGCTCTCAATATGCCTGAAACTTCATCTGTTGAAGATAATGAAGTGCATAACCAAGATGATCCCTTGGTAATTTCTCGTGACTCGTTTATAAAACAACAAGAAGAAGATCCGACTCTTAAGAAATTCTTCACTCTTGTAACAAAAGGTGATCCGAATAAAGATTCAAATTGTAAATCTTGGATTACAATGAAGAATGGCGTACTTGTACGTATGGTGCAAGACTCCACTAAGTCAAGTCATTCTCAGATTCTTGTACCCAAGAATTTGAGAGTTAAGATCTTACAACATGCACACGACTCTCAGTGTGCTGGTCACATGGGTTTTTCCCGTACAAAGTCAAGAGTTCTTGCGGCTTTCTTTTGGCCTTTTGTGAACAAGGACATACGGATCTATTGTCGATCCTGTAAAGTATGTCAAGAAGTCAAATCCAAAGGTCCTCGTCATGCTGCGCCTATTCAGGCTGCAGATATTCCTATTCGTCCATTCCAGAAAATGGCGATAGACATCATTGGTCCATTCAAGATCAAATCTGCTAGAGGACATCAGTTTATCTTAACGTGTGTAGACATGTGCACACGTTGGCCAGAGGCTATCCCTCTAAAGAGCATTACTACCGCTGACATTGCAGATGCTCTTTGGCTTATATTTTTCTCGGCTGGGATTCCCCGAGAAATATTATCAGATCATGGCACCCAACTGATATCGGATACCATGTCTCAAGTAATGTCTACTCTACAGATAGAGAGATCTTTGAGTAGCATCTATCATCCTATGTCCAATGGGATGGTCGAGCGACTAAATAGAACACTTAAGAATATTA